>JAVQJL010007297.1:0-18580 GCA_036024295.1 Nannoperca obscura
AACCCATCCAGTCGTACTTCCTCCGGGGGGACAGCTGGAGCAGTGGTCAGCCATTCATGCGGCGACCGGGGACCAAGTCCAAGTGTTCATGCCCTGTCTTGGTCAGGGACAGGGCAGCAGTCCGTTCCTCTTGCATGTTTTTTCCATGGGAAAATTTATTTTTCCCCTAGTGAACATGGGGAGAACATGCAAACTCCACACAGAAAGGCCACTGAGCCACCTGCGGGGATCAAACCCAGGGCCTTCTTGCTGTAAGGCAACAGTGCTCTGGTCATGACTTCCTCTGCACCATCATTGCTATTACTTTCTATTAAGCTTTGTAACTATTAACATCCAGCAGGAAGCACAAACTACAAAGTTCTTGCACCTCCAAAAGTCTTACAGACAGCTCGGTCAGATCATTAACTCCAAAAGAACGAAAGATCCTGCACACTAATATTCAGTTCATGAATTATACCTGATGAAGGTATATACATACGCTGAGTGATCAACAGTGGGCAGGTTCCTTCACAAATATTAACATGCAAAATAAATGTATGAAAACATGAATTGCTGCATAGAAAGAGAAACTTCAGAGCGGCCATAGAAAGAGAAAGAGGAAAAAGAAGTGTTCCCACGTTTTAATGAATCTGCCTGCACATAATACAGCCTACTTGACACAAACTGTTAATCATAGTTCTTCAGAATTAACATCTAAGTGTATCTGATGTTAGTTCAATTGAGCCCAACAAAGCTGCAATATTCCGTTCACTTTTCAGTTTGTTAGGTTTGAATAAATCCATGGCATTCCTGGTACAAAGGAACTATTATTTTAACACTAATAGTAGTATTTCAGGAGCGTTTCATGACAATACCGTTTACCATATAATACCCAGCATGAAGATTTGAAACCGACCATCCCCTCATTCTAATGCAGGAAGATGAAATGTTTGCTTTGTGATAATGTGATTCACCAAAATATGATATGCACCATGTGAGCACAGAAGATCTTAAAAGTAGATTTTGACAGATTTTATTCCCCACAGCTATCCCACGTGATGTTCTGATGATGTCATACACCACTCCACTCTTCTTCTGAGGGGGGGTTTGTTGTTACGGTGTAGCAGCAGAGATCATAAGGTGTTGAATGGTTAGTGGTTAGTTCCGACTCCGTGTGACTTGAAGACTCTGGGTAAATCGAGCCCTGTGAGGGAGTCCTACTGGGTTTCTTCTGTTCTCCCGGTTGATTAAGAACTAATATTTGAGTAACTTACTTAAATATTGGAAGCTTGAACCAGTAAACATTTGCCATTAAGTGAAATGAAATTAAGTCAAATTAAGTGATAAATAATTAATCTCTAAAGATCATCTACAAAAAGTCAAAGGTAACTTGTTGGTTGCGCCACCTGTAAAGTGATGACCAATTATTGATCTGATTTTCTGTGCGTGGGTTGGAAGAAATAGCTTAAGGTGAGTCAGTGAGTTAAATACAATGCCTTTCTTTACTTATTTTCCAATTGTTGGCCTTCTCAATGTGCTCCCATTAGTCTTTTTTTTTTTTTTTTACTTGAGTGTTTCTGCTTTTTAGGATCTGTATCAAAACACATCCACTATTCATGACTAAGAGACAGACTTGCTAAAGAAATGGCAAATGTGCATTGTGGTTTTCACTGAAGCTAGAAGATGTAAATCTTCAAAAGTATGGTAACCAACAACAGACCTAATCCCCTAATCCTAATCCTAAAACAGCAAATATTCTGTAAACCTAACTATCAGTTACAGGTTAAGAAATAATAGTTTGACCCCAATTCAATCATTATTTAATTCACTATTATTATTATTATTATTATATACAATTACTATTATAATTATAATCATCATTAACTTTTCAACATTTTGCATATGTGACTTATTAGCATACATGTGCATCATGTATGTACTGTGATTGCATGTCAATAGTCTACAGGGTTTTAGCATCAGTTCAGCTAAATAAGAACAGGACACATGTTCAAATGAGAGCAAAAATTCAAGACTGTCTAAGTCTAATTACTGGCATGGTTCTAATAGGCAGCTTGGAGAGAGACGAGACAAGCACCAAACCAGCCTCTCTGCTTTGTAATTAGCCTTGGTGGTACTGAGCCTGTGTGTGTGTGTGTGTGTGGTTTAACCAGGTGCTCATAACCACCAACCCACTTCCTGTATACGTCTAATGAGAGAGTTGATACAAATTTGGTCTTAACACTGGCCAAGAGATTACCACCAGTAACACAACAAGACATTAGAACATTACATTTGCTGAGTTAAACCAAAACTGCATTTTTTACATTAGCATTAAGATCAAATTCAAAACATGTTTTAAACAACAACTCAGATTTTTATAGTTTCAGTTATACTCTTTACAACATGCAGCAGTGGATAACACACTTTCATCCAGCAGATGAAATAAGTCCAACCCTTTCCTCCCATGCACAACTGATGACTGAGCTCTTCTGTGTTGCTTCCTTCATTACTTCAAAATGCAAATTGTGGGCAAAGATTAGTTAGTTTTACAGTGAACTGCATTGAAACCTAGACTGTATTAAGGAAACGTGTTAGCTAGTTGTTAATGTTAGTGAAGAACTAGCTTAACAACCAACAGTTATTGATCTGATTTTCTGAGAATAGCAGGAGCCCAGGAGCAGGTCAGCTGCACAGGTGTGCAGGTGATGGACAATACCTTTCTGAACAATGAACCACTACAGCTGGGCCCAATTACAATAACATACTCCTTTGCATCAACATTAAACAAACATTTTGCAAACATGTTTTTTTATCATACAAAGATATGGGCTCCTTTGCCCACACCAGTAGCCATGTTCCATGTTCCACTGCCTCAGTTCAGCTGTTTGCAGGGCTAGATGATCACTAAGGAACGGGACACGCTGACCTACGGCGCAGCACACAGAACGGAGTGGTAGGGCCTAAAGAGTTAAACCCTTATTATTCAGCACATCTAAGAGTAGTTTTTATCAGGGTTCAACATGATTCCATTTAGACCTTTCTTGATGCAATATAAAGCAGCATGATATGATGCAATGCAGCACAACTACCCTCAGTTCATGTTGTTTCATGTCACTGCATCCATTTGAATTAGTGAATGATTACGCCCCAACCAGGCTAAGAAGGGAGCCGTCTGTGCATGTAAATATGGCTAATGTTGTTGTAATAGACAATATGGAGTGGACTCACCATTGACTCTGGACAGTAACCGGGTAACCTCTGGAGGAGATGCTTTAGACGAGACTCACTCTTTATAGTGGCGAGCTGCAAGACAGTAGCAAAATGCAGAATCATTATGACACATTCTAAATCCATGGACGTGTGCCTATGCATGGTTTTTAAACAGAAGATAGAGAGTAAAAGGTTTTATGTGTCATGCAAAGAACCATATATGATATGACTATTAGACATTTAGTGACTGCTGTCCGTCTGTAAGTAGAACGAGTGAAAAGATCACTAGATACAGTATATTTTCTTCGCTGTGATTCATCAGACAGTAAAAATGGACTCGTTGCACCTTTAGTCGTGTATTATGTTGTTTTACACAGAGTGTGGGAAAGTGTTAGATAATTTAGTCAGTCCCAACACTTCTGAGATATGCTCACTTAGATATTAATAAGGCATCCAAGTTTGTACACACACACACACACACACAAGTGTTGTGTGAACATACAAGGCGAGAGCCTGGGAGAGTGCAGCCACTGCCAATACTCTCTGGCTGAAGTGTGAAGTCATGAAACCAAGTGAGTGAGATTTACAGCTTCACACACTCAGACTGCTGGGAGGACTGTTTTTGTGGATTATCTCTTTTCTTCCACAGCTATTAGACATTACAGTGACTCCAAACATGAAGAGCCAAAGAATACCAAAGATGCTTGATGGTCTGCAGTCACAGTGTCATGATTTTTATCTCCTCTATGAAATGTGAAAATGTCCTTTCACTCCGCTGCTTTTGTGGGAAATGAAAACCACAAGACAAACAATAATATTAATATCTGTGAGCTGAAGCTTTGCTGAAGAAACACACAAACACGACTCAGAAGAATGCTTTGGTCTTCTGGGCGTATGAAACAATGATACAATGTCAGTTTTATCGTGGAAGCTTGTTCCTGCTGCTACCAAGAGGCCAAAAAGGTCAGGTAATGAAGGTCAGATATGGTTTCAGTATATTATGCGGATTCTGTTTTACTTTCATAATGCTGTCAATTATGATTGTATTTATTATCACTGTTTTGTGCCTAGAGTTCTCTTTTTGTACACTGGAACTGTTGCTTGTGCTTGTTACAATTCACTTTTTTAAACTGAGGATGTATGATTTCATCAACTGCAGTCCAGTTGGTACACCACTGTCGATTTACAGGGAACCCTGGCCGGGCTGCAGGTGCTCGTGCAGTGTTTGTAATCAGGTGTTCTTGGATTGTTCTACGGAGCAAACTGAATCAGAGGAATACAATGCAGTTGGAAGCCTTACATCCCTGCTGAACTGACGGAAAAACACAACACCAAAAAGTGATTTGTTGGCAGATAATCAAAGAAGAAATCTGTCTGACGCAACATAAGATCCAACTTTGAAAACCAACGAGCCAAACAGGCCATTTGTTCAGTCTGTATGAAAGGTGAATAAGTGCTGGCTGTCAGTGTGATGGGCTCTTTCTCCTGTTCCGGACTCATCAAGCAGTGCACGCCTACGAAACGGTTTAGTACAGCGGTGGGTTCCAATCGTGCACCATCAAGGCCTGAGACTCTGTGGGCATTTAATTCAAACCACCGATTCTGTTCATAGGATCCTGTGTGGCATCTTATTCAAACAACAATAAACAACAACCTTCATATGTATGAAGGTATGTGAGAAGCAGAATTAACTCCTGTGGTCTTTAATTAAAAAGAATCCTCAGACTAAACAAACCTTTTCAGAACCTTTCTCTATTCTGAAGCACAATAGTTCTTCACAGGACTCTGATTTATTTTCAATGTTTTGATCATCATTCTTATTAGTTACATCATTTTACATTAACTGCAAAGATTTAGGAATGAGATGATATCACTGGAACACAATCCAGTAAGTCAACCCACATGGCTAATGGAATTTATTTGAAATGTGTAAGTACAGTAACTTGTATAAGTTCAATACATTAAACAGGGAAGAAACTCGCAATGTGACAGACATTTTCAATGTTGTAATAGAGTTCAATATACAGATAAAATCAAAGCGGAACAACCGGGACATTCATCCGTCTGGCCTTCCACACCCCCTGGTTTTCCTGAGACAATGTTCTCAGCTCCCACCAGGCCCCTGCCAGTCTACTACAACCTTTATAAGTCCCTCAGCGGACTTATAGGAACCACTCATTTTCTGGGTGTAACCAGGCGCAGGGCAGCTTCCATTAGAGCTAAAATGGTCCTGCTGATTACAACATGTGCCTGACACCCATCCCCTACACCACTTAACACACCCACCCATTCAAGATCCTAACCATAACCTCTGAAGGGTATTTTGAGGCCATTACACTTCTAAAAGACCATTATCTTTCCTTCATCATCTTTATTATTCTCTTACTCTCCTTTTTCCTTTCTTTAAAGATGTCCATCCCGTTTCTCCACTACTTTGTGTCCATCTTCATCTTTCATTTAACGTCTTAAGGGATTTCTTTTAATGTATTTTGTTTCTTTCTCTGGCTAGCAAAATGGTGATGTCAACCAATAAGAGTGCAAAAGGTTCTGTCCGACCTCCCTGCATTGTCCCCACACTTCAAAAGCAGGAGTAAAGTTTGAACTCAGCCTGTTTGTTGCTTGCAGAGAAAAGCTTCTTTTAGGTCTCTTTTGTGTCTCTTTCCATAAAGGACATGGGGGCTTCAGAGAGAGAGAGAGAGTGTCACCTGCTCCCAGTTGAAACAGGGTGAGACAGAACTTTTATTCTGCACTTCAAAGAACTAAGAGACAAAAAAAAACTATCCACCACTCCCCTTCAAAAACCTCTATTCATAGGCCGACTGAGGAGTGGGCTTGTGTGTGTGTGAGTGTCTGCGTGTGTGTGTTTATACCTGGTCACAAGCTTCTTTGCATGGCGAGAACTCGGCAGCATGGTGGCAACAGGAGGGATCTGCAGATAAAACAAGTTAGTTGTGATATTGCTATTAGGGCATTAGAGCTTTATTATAAGTGGAACTACAAATGTCATGGAGTGTCGAACGTGGAAAGGGTTCATCCTCTGGGAAGATGAACGTGCATTGTAAATCTGCTTCCCACTGAGGATATTTCTCGTGTTCAAGTGGAGAGTTTGGCCTGGAAATGGACGAATGGACTATATGGACTATACTTTATCAGTTCACTTTCCTTTCTTCCTGCAGCCTGACTTCATGTTCTTGTTAGCAGACTTCTGCTTGGGAAAGATTCATTTTGTTTTGTTTTACCCTAACCAGGAAATAACAAGTGATATCCTTGCTGACAACTTTATCGTGGTAGCAGTTGCTGGCATCAGCAATCAAAGAAGGTTTTCAGCAGGTGGACTTACACTGACCTTTACAGCTACAACGATCCTATCCCCGTTGCATTTTTTGGGGGTGTAACAAGGTAGCTAGCTGGCTATGTAGGAAAATGACAAAGTTCCATGTGAGGGAGACAACCATCTGGGGGCACAGCACCAAACCTATTTGAATCGTTGAACAAATTAGAGATGTGAGTGGTGACTCAGAGTTCTGGAACCAGGCCAGCTAAATTACTCTTTTTATGTTAGTGTCCTTGCAAAACTGGTGGTCCTCGAAGCATAGAAATGTACTGATTACTTGAGGAGCTAGTTACTGGTACCTGGGGTACATGTAACATGTTACCAGCCACAATAGTCTGCCAGGCTAGCTTGGATGCAAAATGGACAAAAAGACATATTTAAATCATCAATTCATCACATACACATAAGGACTGAAAACCATGCTTCTTTAGTTTTTACTCTATGAGAGCAGGGTTATATAAAAGTACATGGTGCAACACAAAGATAAGTCCTTCATGTTGGAAAATCTGGCTCTCAGTTCCTTCAAAGGTCAGAACTGTTTACGAGTTAAAGTTCACCAACGTGGAGCTACATGCTATCTCATATTGGTGTTACAGGTTTAAACGTAAGGATACTGAGTGATTAAATGATATTGACAACATCAGTAGACATTCTGTCTAACTGTAGCCATACTGTGGTATGGTGGTTGGTACTTGGCAAAGATAGAATTATCCTCTGTACACAGAGTTGCAAGATGACATTTATATTAACCATATAAATAATATGTACTTGTCCCATAGCTAAACAGAATAATAAACACGCACAAACAGGAGACGTTGGCTGGCAGCACAGCTCCAAACCACAGCCCAGCCCAGCCCAGGGTTCCAGACAAACTCCGCACTCCTCCACAACACACACTGGATTCTTTCACAAAGAAGGAAAGATACAGTCAGTCAGACATACAGGCAGTGGTGCTAGTGGATGATCCATTGTCAACTGTTTTGACAGACATAACTGATTACACAAACAGCCTGATCTCAGCAAATAAAGCACCTCCGACTCTCTGATTACTTACATATTGTTTAAGCCAAACACACAGGAAAGGAGTTGTCACAGGCATATTTTATGTAGGTAAAAATTAGGTATCACTTTGAGGGTCATAAATTCTACTTGCTAACCAAGGCTATGGGTAATTCCTGGGCACCTGCATCGAGACCCTCAATAGAGAATAAGAAGTGATGTATATCTGGATCCTTAACAGCTCCACATCTGATGTGGTTAGGAGTGATGATTTGATCAAATTCAGATTCTTGGTGTCATGATTCTATTCAGAATGAATTCTAGATACGATCAATACAAGTCAAACCAGTCACTCGAGTCTTTAGTAGCAGAATTGCAATATGAAACATAAAAGAACAGATAATACAGAGAAGAGTGTGTCTGCAGTCATCTGTTAACATGCTACCGTCCTCTGCCTGTGCAAGAATAAGGAATCACTGTTTTTGTATGGGGGGATTTTATTGGAAAAATACAAGTTGTTCAGTGAGTGCAGTCAGGGGGGAAAGAAAAGAAAGAAAACAGCAGAGTGCTTCACTGTGCTGTTACTAACATTGTCTCCAGCACTGGAAAACACCATCTCTGTAGCAGCGCTACTACCAATGGAGAACATCAGTATCCACAATGCTCTACAGCTGCAGGGCGTTTGAAATGAAACACACTATGGGCCGAGTTAATAACGTCACCTGACCAGAGCTGTCTGAAGCTGAAGAGCTGCAGTGTGTTGTTTATTAGTGCTGGACTATGATGTTTTAACTAAATACTTCACTTTTGTCTAGCAAAGCTGGTTAATAAGCTTTTTAACAAAACACACCCAGATTCTGGCCTTGCAAGGTTGCAGGTGTTCACCAAGGTTCATTTAAGACTTCTAAACACCTTTTTAGAGCTACATAGAATGCAATGTAATAGCATGATAATACCAGCCAGAGAATTAAAAGTATGAAGAAAAATGATTAGGGATGATATGGTACAGTAATTCCTAATGCTATAATCAATTATATTAACACAACCTGGAAAACCCAGATAAGCAACAGAAATAGATGAATGGATTAACCAATAAAAATGATTCATTCATTTAAGTTTATTAAGTTTTTGAGCTTTCAAGCTGCACTGTAATTATTTCAAACAAGTGTTCAACTTAATTAAGAGAATAATAAGTAGAGCCTTAAATCCTGCTGTATCCCTGTCCTTATTTGGAAGTCTCTCTTCCAACCCCCCCAACCAGCCCCTTTGTTACACTTACAGGCATTATGACACTTAAGGGAAGGTGTGTGTACTTGACAGGCCTGACACAGACCGATGAAAGCCATAACACCTGCTTATCAGTATGTTCATGTGGGGGGAAGTGCACGTGACTGCATTTATGTGTGTGTGTGTGTCTGCATGACACAGGAGATTCTGGATTCCATCACTGGGCCTGTGCAGCACTGCACTGACCTGTAGCTGAGCTGTGGCCTAAACAGTCAAACACAATGAGGAGGATTATAAAGTAATAGCTACTCTCTTAGTCACAGTACATCGCACCAGCTTGATATTTGATCACCAGAGATGGCGATGTCGGTCTGTAACTCAGTCTACCACTTTGGATGATTTGAGATGAAATTTGGTACAGACATTAATGTACCAATGTCTGTACATTAATTACAGACATTGGTACATTAATGTCTGTACCAAACAACCCTGAAGAATTCCCTTTTTGAGGTGGATGAAAAAACGGACTAAAAATCAAGTTTTGTTGACCTTATTTAGCTGATTTTGTTAATATGTCAGTGTACTTTCTGGCCTGAATGAACTCTCCCTCTCTTTCCCTCTTGCTCTCTCTCTCACACACACACACCGACAGAAAAAGCTTTTCTAAACAATGGCAGGTGACATAATAATTAGGGAGGGGGAGGGATGATGGAGGCCATTCAATCATGTACAGTATGAGGCCCCTGGCTGGCTGCTAATGAGCGCTGGCCCCATTCTGCCTCAGCATACACACAACAAGAACTCCCCTCGGCTGCATTGTTACATTCAGTGATTGGAATGAGGCACAGTGCAGACACCCTCTCAGCTACATTGTTCAAGTTACACTTTCTTCAATACTTCTATACAAAAAACTGTCTGGATGCTTTCAGTACAGGGGTGTTACTCACCAATGACAACAGTAGGGATTTCATTTTCTCAAGACTGTGTTTGGGAAGATGTGAAGCGAGTCTAAATCAGTTTAAAAAAATAACTTTTCTCAAAGAGTTTTGTCCAACCTGGGTCTTATTTTGTAGTTTCGGCCAGTATTTCTATAGGTAGTTGGTAAATGTATTTTCTCCCGTTGTGGTGTTATTCTATGTTTCACACTGTTGACATTTGGATTAGTATTCTTTATCAAAGCAGGCTTTATATATAGTATATAATAAACGATTAATAAAAAGTATCAGTGGGCTGAAGGAGCTCACAGTGGTGATTAATTAAAGCTTTAATGGTAAAATGTGTTTTCAGATCGATCACTGATGCAGTCTGTAATTGGCGGCAGATGAAAACATCAGGTCTGTGTGGAGCGATGAGGAGACTGTAACCTTGCTCACATTAATCATATTTCATATCATCATATTTCCATCATGTTTCCCACCGTCTAAGCTTTGACTGCAGCCCCGGTGATTACATCCTCTCATTGTCTCCTCTTCTACAGTGGTTTAATCGCTCCACCGTGCTTTACCTTGATGCACCCAACTCCTACTATTCATACAGCAGTAAAACCTTTACTGAGTTTCAGAAAATACGGTTGAAATTTGGACGGAAACTTACCCTGTGAAGGAAATGAAAACTCTTTTTCCTTCGTCTCATTAGTTTCTATCTCACACACCAGAAGAAAGAAACATTTAACCCATGAAATGGGCTGTTGAACTACCTTTGACAAGACACACACACACACACACACACACACCTTATTCCCAGAGATAAGGCCTGTGACAGCATGAGGTCTGAGATCTCTCCAGGGTGAACATGTGGCCCAGCTGTGGGGGGTTACTCAAACCACTAGGGGGTAAATTGTGTCTTTTGTGTCTGTTCAAAGTCCCACCTTTAAATTACATTAGCAGTATTTTTCTTTAACCACCCAATTGTCAAATGGAGTTTGCAGCTTCAAACAAAAACATCATCTGTCCCACCATTATCTATGCAGATCTGTGCCACGTATGAAGACGTGAAGAATCCAAGAACAACATCACATCCAAACCATACAACATCTAAGAGGCAGAGGAGAGCCAAGCAGCTAGGAAAGGCATCGTCTGGCAATAACAGTGAAAATGCATGAGAATTCCACATTAACTGGATGGTGACATGGATGTGGTGTAGATGTGGTGTAAGAATGGTGAACGCAGCCAGCTGGTGTCCATCTATGAGCCAAACTAGATGCAGAAGCGTCACTCTGGGGTTGGGTGAGAGAAGTGATGGAAAACACTACTGTGGTTTCTGCAGAGAGGAAACATCACAGAAGCTGGAAAAGAACAGATTCTGACTTTGAAATTGCACACAGTGTTGGGCAATTTCTACAGACAAGAATGTCTCACAGATTTTACATCTTATCAATAGATTATGTAAAATTCAATTACTGTTCACCACATGCCAGCTGCCGTCATTTGCCAACTGCTCATCTAGCTGCTAAATCAGAACAGCCAGAAAATGATGTGATGTCTGACTGTAAGCAGTATAGACAGCTGCAAGCAGAGTGCACGTGACCAGACAACACTTTGTAGTTTGGCCAGCTCACAGAATGCATGTGAATGAGCTACAGCTGAGTACGTTTGGTGCTACAAATGTCACCAGCCAATTAAACGGTAAAGGTCACGACTAAAAACTTCTTACAGCTTGTTAAGGCATTAATAATGTGGTTTAAACCACGGCGGCTATTGTCACTTAAAAGTTCACTAATTCAAATGTGATTTCGTAAAAAAAATGTCTAGCCTCTTTTACAACGGTCCAGCCATCACTACGAGCAGCTCCGCTTGTTCATTATCACACACAGAAGCATGCTGGATGTGATCCTGACTACCTTGTGGGAACATTTTCCCACACTTACATATTCTTTAACCCTCCACCTGGTGGAAAGGTTACATCAGAAGAAGCTGGACACAATTTGAACTCGGTCGCATCATTAACAACAAAAAAACCCAACAGCTACTTGACAACAGCTCTGATTTATAGCACACATTTACAGTCAACCGCAGTCTAAGTGATTTAGTAAACTGAATACTGAAATTAACATCATTAACATTCCAAAAAAAACATCCACAGCGTTCCCCGCTGCAATAAACTGAGTTCATCCAGAGGAAAGGATCTGGCTTCCTCCTCTACCACAACTGTATGACCCACATTTCATTTTCACCACACAATCGATCATTAAATAATTTTTATTGATAATTAATCAGTTATCTATCGGTACCTCAGGCAATAAAACATGCCAGCTGAAACAACAGCATCTTCAGGCTACGAAGAAGGTACTGTCATCTACTACCTTTAACCACTGGTCAGCTGTGCCACAGAACTATTAGCTTTTTAGCATTTTGTGATTGCTTCCATGGCTTAAAGGGGCACCTGTGAGATTTTGTATTGCACATTTAGCAGGCTGAGTCACAGACGCACTTAGAGACTAGCTGGTGGACATAGTTCTTTATTTCATTTAGCAGCCAAAGAGCCAGATATGTTTGTCAGGAGTTGGTAAAAACCAAACCAGAACTAAAAGGAACGTCCAGATGATCCCCCCACAACGTTCCAGGCGGTGTTTCTGGTGGGCATAGATGGAGCGGGACACCAAGGAGTTTGGTCCCACCTCTCACTGGACTTTGTCATTGGACTTCCCCCATCTGATGGTAACAGTCTTTCTCACAGTTGTTGACCAGTTTTCCAAGTGTGCTCACTTCATTCTCCTGCCAAAGTAGCCCTCTGCCAACCAAACCGCTGAACTCCATGTTTCACCTCTTGTTTTTGGTATTTTTTGCCACCTTCTGGGAGCTACTGTCAGCCTGTCCAATGGCCAGACTAAACGTGTCGATCAGGAAATGGAGACGGACCTGCTCTGCCTGTCCTCCCGGAATCCCTCCTCCGTCCAGACAACTCATCTGAGTCCAATACACCCATAACACCCTTCTCAGTCCTGCGGGAAGGTGTACTGGGCCTGACCCCCCTCCAGAGCTCCCAGGGTTACCAACCCCGTCTTTGCAGACCAAGAACGGGAGGCCAGCATCCCTTCAGTCTTCATGCTTTCATCCTGCACTGCATCTGGATGCAGGCCTGTTCCACTCTCCTCCATACAACCACATTCCTGACCCCCCCCCCAGAAATTTGGCATTTGGGTTCATGGGTCCATTTCCCATCTCATTAAGGTCATCAACCCAGCGGCTGTTTGACGTGCAAACGGCAGAAACGTCGAAAGCTGAATTTTTAAGAATAAATGCCAAAGTACAGAGCAAAATGGCAAACAATTACAAGCACAAGAAACCAGAGCAGGACAGACAAACATAATACAACTGAGGCAATGTTGAATGGAAACACAGAAGTGAGTTGTCATACAGTAGATTTTCTTTGTACTGTTACCAGTCTAACTTATCACAGTGTGGAGACTTTTTCTTTTCCCTGAAGTTGCCACCCATCAGACTGGACTGCCCCACTTCAAATGGCCAGGATAAAAAGCACTATTTCAACTATGACAAACAATCTGGAAATAGCAGACACGCTCAGGACTGGGAGCCAGCTGCTGGGACGATAAGAGGAGGAATTTCAGTGCACCCCCTTCTAGTTAAATGTAACATTACTCTGGGTTTCCTGCCAGCCAGTTTCCTGTGTGTATGTTGGAGTTGAAGGAAGGAGTGGACATAAAGGGTGTGGATTGGAACTCTTTTTCGGGCCATTTGCAAGTTTCAGAAAGCACTAAATGAAGCCTTGTTAAGATGAAAATGAATGTTCAATTCATATATTTAATGCCTTTTTCTGACTATTGTGATTTAAAAGACATCAGGAAAAAAAACAACTACTGAATCCAAGTGAAGAAATACTTCCCAATCAGCAAAGGTTGGTGAGAGGCTTCAACAGAGCACACTGTTTCATCATTCTCAACCACACAGATATACAATAATAAACCAGATCCAAAGAAGTGTGGATATTCAGGTTTTATTTGGTTCCAGTGGTTTCATTCTGCCCTTAACTGCAGTAAACCTCGCATAGCAGATGCTCATCTAAAAGCACCTCTGTGCTTTGCCCACTTACTACACACTGTATATCTGTTACACCCCTGCCAGCCCCCACCCCACTGCTCTTTTGTGTGTGCATTATCACACAGTTATTTCAATTTAAATCAGACACTATTTTCACCGTGAAGGATTGGGCTGCTTAGATAAAGATGTCAAGTTGTCGTCAAGGCTGGTTTACCAACCAGGTCATAGTAATTCATCTGACTGCAAATGTGTTGTGTAAAGTTTGAAAGATGCACCACTACATCATGATATAAACCGACAAAACCCAGTTTTAAGAGTTACATTTTTAGGTGGCATTGTCCCAACATGGTGCACCTTCTTCAATAAAAACTGAAATGGCTGGAAGCTAATGGACAAACATCAAACTCTCAACAGGTCCTACTGGTTATTTAATGGCTCTCTAAGTGAAATAGGACAAATGTGTAGTCTGCAGAGCACACTTCATGGATATTTAGAGGTGACAGGATACAAACGCACAGAGAGCAGGAGGTCCAGTAGCTTATTTTTGCCCTGGGGTCCCATGTGTGTTAACCATGTCCTGGTTTCCGGGGAGGTGATTTGAGAAATAAATCAAATGTATGTAAGGTAGGAAAACACATATAGAGTAGTATCCCATCCCCATCTGCTCACACAAACAGCCTTTTCTGTCTCTGTTATCATAGCTTCTGTCTGACATATCATGCAACTCTGGACAGACAAGCTTCTCGTCCATCTTCTTGGTAACCAGGATGAGGTAACAGAAGCACTCCAAGCAGCCACACTTTGAAACAAAAAGGTGCTGTTTCTTGTGCACTCACTACAAGCCCTAACTGGTCTGTTGTTTACTCTCTGTTCACAATTCACTCACTATCTTTTAAAACATGAGAACAATACAGAGTGGCTTCTCTGTCCATAATGTGGCTTCACAAATATTGAGCAAATTGACATTCATTTAAAAATGAGAAGCTTGTTTAAAGCACTGATCCTGCTCTTGATTGTACTGTGGATGATGGTCTCTGTGAACATTTTATGTTACAAAGGATGTTTTCAAGTGTGTCTTGACAACACTCACATGTCCATATATATACCACCATGTCTCACATTGGAAGTGTGTTAGGAAGGGATCTCTTCACGACCAGTAAGGACAGGAGAACAATTACAGGAACCTAGAACTCTTTGAGGTTTATCAGTCAGATAGAGGAATGAGACTGAATAGCAGCACATAGACAGCAAGTCTGGCCGAGATAAATCCTAACGTCTAACAGCCAACGTGCAGATGACACAACTATTTTGACAAAATGAAGTAGCAGATTTCAGCTTTAAACCTTTGGTGGAGGCAAATAAAACAGAATGAACAACAGTGACATGTGTGTTGGTGTGTGTGCAGAGCAGAGGAGCATGCTACCACTCTCCTTCCTGCATTCCTCAGAGCCGCTGCAGACTCCGTGGGGGGAGAGTTTAATGGAAGGAGGTCAAAGGTCACTTCCTGTGCATTGATTAAAAGACATTTGCCATAAGGGGCTTCGCATTAAATGATCAACACAGCATGTTTGGAAGAGAACATGGGAGAGGATTCAGAAACATGCAGTGGTGTGCCCAGGCAGTGGCATGTAGCATGTAAAATAATGAGCAGATACACAGCATTGCTTCTTTCTTCAGCCATAGTGTCACTGAGTCACTTTAGTGGCCTACACTGGTGTTGATACTGAATCAGTGTAGAGTGTGCATAACATTAGTGAGATGTGACAGTGATCCCTATTCCACAAGAGTAAGATGTAGGAAATCAGAGTAAACTGAGGCAATATTTGTTGACGTGTGAGACAATGAAAACCTCTTGTGCTTCTATAAAGTTTCTCTCAGTGAAGCCACTTCAAACTGCCTCTCTGACAGTGTTCAGTGGGAGACATGAATCAATGGGACATCTACTTGTTCCTGATACAAAACGTATATCATTTGTGAGAGAAACATGACCAGACTCCAGGGGCAGGCCCGACGTCCTGCTCTTTAACACTCTCCTGTGATGGGCTTTTACAGGATCTGTTGCTGTGCGTGTGCCTGTGCAATGTTGCTCTCAAAGATAATATTAAAGCCAGTGTCACATCAGCGCAGCACTTTGCTCATCAGTAGGGAGTGGGACAGTTTGGGAATCTCCAAAAAAGTTGACTTTCAGTAAGGTGCTATATTTTATGTTGTGCGACCAAGTCATTATCATGTTGGCACAAGATAAGAAAGATCACCTTGTTGGACTTCAGGGGCTCAGTAACTGTCAGTAGGGCACGGCTATAAAGCTCTTTAGACTTGGTTGGTTCACACGTTGTACGACCTGTTAAGACCTTTACACTGCTGGGTGTTCAGCAAAGATTACTAGTATTTGTGTGTGCACTGTGACTAGTTCATCGTGGACTCACAGTCTCGTCTTGGTCATGAAATCATTCACTTCCAACAGGTCCTCATAACCACGTCTTCACATTGCAGGCTGCAGCATAAATGGGCATAGCTGATTTGATCTGGTATCAGACACACATCACATCTCAGTATCAGGATGTGTGTGTGTGTGTGTGTGTTATGTAAGGAGTTGGAGTGACCAGTCCTGCCACATGCTGACCAGGTGTGTGGGAGGCAGCGTACAGTCACACACACCAGCCACACATCCTCAAAACCTCCACAACACCTGAGTCCTATCAGAGAAAGAGCAGATGTCAAACACACACGCCTCCAGATGGTAGAGTATGTCCTGCCCCCTCATTTCATATTCAATTAGCAGAATCAAAGGAGGATGCAGACCTGACCTGCGCTGTATTGTGTGCGTGTAATGGGAAAGGACATAACGAGGCACATATGGCCACGTAGAGTGAGGTAAAAGGGGAGCGGAGAGAGAGCAGGTTCCACAGTGCTGCTGCTAGTTTAGAAATCACAAGCATCTTGGGTCAAAATACATCTCTGATCTCCTCGAAGAATATAACCCCCAGCAGGGCTGACATCTTTATCACTATTAATTTCCAATCTCTTGGATGTAGACTTTTCACTGAACTGACAGGTACAGTTCAAAATCACCAGCCACTCAACACTAAGTCATTATTCTGTGACTGAAATCCTATTTTACCAGCATGTGGCTGGTGGCTGCTGCTAGCTTCCATCCCCGGTTGCAGGTTAGCATCCCCGCCCGGACTGGCTGGGTACATGTGGGTGGGCAAACTAACTGTACCTGAATGTGGAGAAAGCATTTCTGTGCACTAGCATTGCACTAAAACCAAGTGTGGAGAACAATCCTGAACACACTATCAGTCTGGTATAGGGGGAAGAAATGCCCTGGCTTGTTTGTAGAGATTTCAGTTACCCTGTTGACAGGACACCTCCAACTGCCAACAAGGAAGAGTCTTTTTCAATTATGCACTTTTGATTCATGGAGATTTTATATTTGTAAAACATTTCTCAAGTGGAGAAAAGCGATTTAAAAATCTGTGAAAACATCCCGATGTAAAGTCTACGGGCCGAGCAGGAAGACTGTGCATATTCAGCGGGCCACATACCCCGGAAGTAAACCCAGAGCAGTTCTTATTGGACCAAAGAGATGCCATTTATGTCTTACCACCTGTACTACTGTACTACTATAACCAACCATGCTTCCTATGAGTCAGACCAGTCTGCGACACACACTGAGTGCTTCAGGAAGTCGTCTGATCTACACGCCTGATTCCCACTAATTGTAGCCAATCAGCGTGGACTGCTTCTGATATGATAAAGATTTCCTCTCTGACCTCCGCTGTCACGCACAATACAACACAAGTATTACCACAGAATGATTTCTGCAAACAGAAACACACTTGTTTTGTGGACTTCCCAGAAATGCAGCACAACAACAACAACATGGGATTTATTTTGCAATGTTCAAATTTGAAGGAGAACAAAAACATCTTTTTGGTTTCCTGTGTTCTTTAATTGCCATGTCTCCTCCTCCAAAACCAAGCAATCGGTCAAGCAAACAGTTCAAATGAAATGGAAAAAAGTTTCCAATTACATCTTAGCTGCATTTCTACTCAGGGTGCTTCTGGGAAAACATTTGTTTCAGAACAATTCATTTGTGGGGCAGAACATCATACGGCCAGTGGACGAAGACTTTCAGCAAATGAGCAGAAAATATAATGATACTGGAATAGCCCTTTACTTCAGTCTAATAGAATAAATAACTGCAGAGCAATAACAATGATAGGGACTGAGACCAGCTTTTGTCATCAGGGGATATTTTGTGTAGGGTTCAGAGGTGGTAGTAAAGTCCACCATTCAAAGTGCTTACTTCAATAAGTACTGAAGTAGTGTGAGCAAAAGTAATACAAGGACCCACTCAAGGAGGCAAATGTTCAGTCGAGTTCAACTTTGGTGAACAATGACACACACATTTGTTAACAGCGAGCAATCTTAACAGTGCAGGATGGAGTCCCACAGTCCAACAGAGAGGAAACTGTTGGACTTTATCAGCACTAGGGCTGCCAAACGATTATTTCGATGGTCGACTAGTCAACGATTATTTCTTTCGATTAGTCGACTAATCGACTATATGCAAATTTCCACTTACCACACCAGAATGCAGCTGCTCTTATATAACAATCATTAGCTTCCAGCTTAAAGTGTTTAAGGTATGTGCTAACTAATTCATTCAATTCATTTAATGAACTTTGCAGCTTGTAGCAGCATTTCACACATTTTTAATGTGCAAAATAAAATGAAGGCACAACTCTACTATGCACTATGTATAGTTGCACTATGAATACTATGCACTAGTAAGAATATACAAAATGTCAACAAAAAGAAATACCTG
>JAVQJL010007308.1:0-18211 GCA_036024295.1 Nannoperca obscura
TGGGCGTCTCATTCATCTGACTCTACACCCAGGCACACACACACACACACACACACACACACACACACATAGGTCAATTACAGGTTGACAAGCCATGCGAAGATAGAAATATGAAACATAATTGACTGTATGGGCATAATTCTTTGGTGTGACATCATAGACATCCTTTTCTAGGCAATATAATTCTTCCTGCTTAATAGAAGGCAATCATTTGATATATTTAATTTACTTTGGAAACGCCCCAAACTGGTTATAATTTTTTTAAAAAGACTGAGACACCTTCCTGCTGTTACAGTTAATAATTACACATATATATCTATATCATATAGATATATATAGATATTGACATCCTAAATCTGCATAACTCCTGCTAGTATAGCCAAATTCCGCCGACATTAAAGACTTAAACCCAGAGCCAATCTAAGAGCACTGAAGTGAATGCCAAAAGAATGTAGAAGACAGTTACTTATAAATGATTTCCAGTATGTGCGGGCTCCATGGCAGTAGAGGCTGACTTCTATTGTCTGTGTACGACCCACATAGCAGAACCCAAAGTCGATGCTGTCAGTGGACAGACGCATCGTAGCAAGATCCAAATGGGCACGGAGAGGGACCTCCTGCACGGAGCAGAGATGAACTTGGTGAGGTTAGGTATTTTTCAATGACCTAAAAATGATTTTACAGTATTATTAAATGTAAATTTCCACACTTGAGATTCACAACAGTCTCTGACCTGAAGGCTGCTGTTGCTGTAGTGAATCAGGAGGTTTTGCTGGAACCTCAGCCTCCTCTGCCCATTTGCACTGTAGATCAGCGTCACCCCAGGATGGACTTCCTCGTCTGCTTGGTCTGCATGGTCCAGAAGGGACAGGGAGCAGTGGAAGGCCACCTTCACCTAGTATTCACAGGAAAAAGTACAACTTACGAGAACAACAAGATAACGTTCAAAAATCTTTCTGCTGCTATACATTTATTATCCAGAACGCGAGCACCTCTGCTCCTCTCACCTGCATGCTGTGTTGTGGTTGCAGCACCAGAGACTGGCTGTCACCAGTAGACCGTTTGCTGGAGGTGTTGGTGCGGGCCCGAGTCTGCGGCTTGAGCACAAAAAATGGAGGCGGAGTCCCCAGTCGGAAGTGTAGAAGCATTTCTGAGTTGTTTTTCAGCTGAAGGGTCTGTGTGATGTCAAATTCACGCAGTACCAGCTGCGGAGCAAAACAACAGAAAAACGACCGCTGAGTGTGACCGGACATAAATACTGCACACCGTCGGATCAACACCTCACACGTGCGCTTCAGACTGTTAGAGCACTAGTTTTTATTAGTGTTGTAGATTTAGACCGACCTCCTTCTCCGATTCTTCCCTCAGTAAATCTCCGGCTGAGGCACGAAACTCCAGCACCCCCCCATCCTCCTCCATCTGCACTGACAGCCTGCAGCAACGGGGAGCCAAGAGGAAGACATGCAACTTAATCAGACCACCGCTGAGCTCCTTTTGCTTGACCTCGGCTAATTTTAATTTCGGAAACATAAATTGAGTTGGATGCATTGAGGGTTTTGGGGACATAAATAGCAGGACTGTAATTGCTTACACGGCGGGCTTGACGACTGCTAGTAGATCCATTCTGACAGGCTCCAAATCCAAACCCTGAGCTCTTCCAACTTTTCCCGGGACACAGGCAGCCATCTGTGAACAAAGGCTGCATCTGAACCTTCTACTGTTTGCCTTTTCTAGGATTTAGAACTGAAAGACAGTGTTTAGTGTATTACCTCGGAGTCCAGGCTCATGAAGCCCAGAGCCAAGCCCACACAACTGAACTCACAGATCGACCCGGAAAGAGTCAGAGGGGTGAAAGACACATGGATCGTGCCGCTGCTCTTTGCTGGAATCACCTTGAGATAACATGACATGATAAATAAATAAAATAATAATTAATATGGCTAAAAGCAGTGTTTAAGGATGTATGTGGCTAAAATCGTATCATCATACTATTTGCTGTGGCGTGATGCAGTATGGGTAATCCGAGAGGTTGCCCACATGAGGTCTGATGTGGACACAGCAGAGTTTTCTCTTTGCAGGAGAGGGATAAAGACAGTTCTCCTCTTCCTCACAGTCATCCTCGTATACATACTCCTCCTCTTCCCCGTCCTGAAATCAATAGGATTTAGCCGTTTTGAGCTGATTAAAAAATTAAATGTGCATTTTACATGGGCCCACTTTCTGCCATCATAGCCCTAAGAATTTCCCAGGGGCAACGTCATGAAAGTCGTTAAAGGTTATGTTTGCGTATCCGTGTTGGGATGTTAAAGGTTCTCACCGTCATGCTTTGGAGGGAGGCGCTCGTTCCTTCAGAGCCCGGGGTCTGGTTTCTTTCCCAGCCTGTTTGAATGTTCCCATCAGAAATCCTTAATTCTCCGCTCAAAACCTCATTGCCGTCGGCATCTTTAACTGGAAAGGCTTCTCCGTATGCCACCACAACATCCACCAGTTTACGGTCATTCTGATCTATATTATATGTTTCCCAGTCCATGCGAATATCTGGCAGCACATAAAGATTTAGATTAGATAACATTATTAATCTCCCTAGAAGGAAAACTAGTTTGGACAGATGTCAGCGAGGTCACAGTAGACTACAGTAACTAGCCACTCCAGACACTTGAATCGGGAGTCCAAACAACTACAATACATTTATTGATCCTGTTCTTATCGTTGGTAGAAATGAGACAAGAAATGTGAGGGTACAACAGTTCTTCCTCCATGCCGGGATGCTATTTATAATTATGCTTACCAAACATGGTGGGGTTGTTGATCCGAAGAGATCGAGACACCGTGTCACCTCCAGATACATGAGTGCCGAATCTGATGATGCAAACAGGAATGTCAGTACCGAAGGATATAATGGCTTCACCAGAAAAAAAGAAACTAATGAAGGATTTAATTGGAGAAATGGATGGTGGAACAGACTGTATGATTGGTCCCTGGTTCTGGTCATCTGGACGCGGGCCTGTCATTTGGAAGTAGAGTGGGCAGCCTTTCACTGTCATCTGCATGGGAATGAGGGCAGGCTCAAGGTCCCCCACCTGCAGCAGGACAATTTTTATTATTATTCATCAGTCTACAACAAAATGAAGAGGATACACGTTTAAAAAAATCATGCTTGTTATTTAAATTTTGTAATAGAAAGTAATTTCTAATCCTGGCTTGTCTGTTACATCCCACTGTACATACATACTGTACAACATACTTTGCATATGAGGTGATCTCTGTATTCCCCCCACATGTCAGCGTGGGCAGTGACGTCCACAGTCTGGGTCTCAAAAGGTCCCAGCACCCCGGAGTCTGGTAGGACAAAGAAAGCTGCACCTTTTCCATGAGCCAGCAGGCTGCTCACAAACTCTGCCAAGAGATACAGAAACACAGAATCAGCGGTGTGCGTGCTCCCCCTGCTTAAATGCAAACGTGTGTTAACTGGGGACAAGTAAAAGCACACCCTCGTGTTCTTTTTCTTCTACTTTCTTTGCTTGGAGAGAGTGAAGCGGCTTCTTGACGTACGCGAATCTGCGATGAAAATGCGGCCCGTGTCACATCTGCAGTGCAGTAAAGTCACTCTTTGATCCATTATTCAGGCCCCTTACCTTCTCTCTGACTGGTTCGCTGGCTTTGAGGCATGGCAGGTGAAATACTCTGCCTCAATGGTGAAAGGGGCCGGGATGGCAGTTTCATTGGTCATCAATAACTGCTTAGTAACGGCCCTCTTCAAAATGACATCATCTCCAAAGTCAAGTAACAGTGTTGAGGGGCTCTCAGAGCTAAAAGCAAAGAACAGAGGCCATATTTTGAGTGACAATGTATAAATGCCTGTGACACTGACCTAATAAACACATGGAGCTGATGGAGGTGGTTATAGATACAAGGTTCGTGCTGAGGTTACTACCGGAGGGTGGGCAGCGAGTAGGACACTCTGAGTTTCTTGGTTTTAGAAGCCACAATGCTAAGAACAAGAGGAGAGCTCATCCCCTGGACATCGCAGAGAGCAGCCACCTCAGTCAGCTCCAGCTGGACAAAAAGGCAAAGAAGAGGGTAAAGCATCAAAATAAAGGATAATAATGTGTGACAGTACACCGAACGTAAACACTTTGCCCTTCACTCTGTCTCTTTGGTGTGAAGTAACTAATCTCGTGAGCTTCAAGTGTGTTGATAACTTGTGCTGCGGACTCATACTTACATCTGTGTGAGAGGTGAAATGAACTGTGATCTCCATGCTGGCATTTTGACCCAGAGTACCAGAGGAGGGGTCAAAACTGGCTGCGCACAGTTCAGCCTGTCTTCCCTGCAGCTGAGCCTGGTGGAGAAAACACCAAGTTCACATCACTATGTAAGAACTGTGTTAAAAGTAAAAAATAAAATAAAATCTAAGAACAATTTTCTCATTGATAATATGTCCCCAAACAACATTATGTATTATACAGATTATGAACCACAAACATGCACACAGGGCAGGGCTTTATTTCCTACATGATTTCTAATGCAACATTCCTTCTGACAGGAAATGAAGTGGTGATAAAATGTTAAAAGCAGTGGTGTCAGTGTACCATCCAGCTGAAGTGTGACTGCAGCAGGGTCTGGTTGAAGAGAGTGACGGTTGCCTTGGCAGGAACTCCAATGTAGAGTTCAGAGAGGAGCAGCTCACAGTTTAGCAGACACACCTGAGGAGTCTGCACGTCTGCTCGCACCGACAGGTGACTGCAAGTGGTGTTACTTGTTATCAACAGGACACTGTCACCGAGTAACATCATATTTGTTGTCAAGGCTGGTCCCTCTGCACCCCTAGGCTGCAGCGGCTTTTAAATACAGGGTTTTTGTGAGGTTTTATGCATCCTTACCATCCAGTTCGATTCTCCACTGTCAGCTCCAGCTCTGCTTCATATCGCTGGCAGAAACGTGGCCTAAATAGCACGTCCACACTGCATGAGGCCAAGGGGGGCAGCACACCTCTGCATGGCTTCACTAAGATCTAAGCAACAGAGATTAATATAGATACATTAAAAAAAGAGCAATGTTTTTCGTATTATTTTATCACTTGCTATGTTAGTCCACTGCTCTCTACCTGCGTGCCCTGGTGGTCCCGCTTCTCCTCCAGCATCCAGGAGGCCTCCAGCTGGGTGGTGCTGGTGAGGAGCAGCGTGGTCTGTTTCTGCTCCCCAAGTTTCATGAGCCCAAAGTCCACACTGGGCACACTGAGGGTCACTACGGGACCCTATCCAAAAGCACACGACGAGCATAAAGAGGTCACAGCAAAAAGCTATTAATGTGGAATAAACAGTGAAGCATTTTGGGAAGATTTTAAGGCATAACGTGTTAGTTGTTTTGTGATGGTGTTGAGATTCGTTCCTACCTTAAAAGAGACTTCCACGGACAGAGTGACAGGCTCGCGGCAGTGCTCTATGTGACAAGCCAGACTGGTAACAACCCTCTCTGGTTTCCCTCCAGTCATAATCAGGTCGAAATCAAAACACTCGTTCTCCTCTAGACCCAAACCCGCGAGGACAAGTCAATCAATGATGAACCAATAAATCAACTATATTAAATGTTGTTTACAATCTATAATGTACAAATTCAAGAGAACCTGGGTTTTTCTTTTTGCATCGTTCAACATTGAACTGTGTGACACACCTATTGTACCAGTTGAGGGCTCTACTTCTATTATGTGGCTGCTGCTGCTCATTCTCTCCCATTGAAAAAAGATGCAGGTTTTGCTGTAGTTCCACATCTGACACACACAAGACATAGAAACTGTGTTTATCACAAAGTTTTGGTATAAATCTATCAGTTATGGTTAACATGAGGAAAATGGGACTTAAATTACTTTGAATTGTCTGCGGATGGTTGTGAACATAAAAATCTCTCCAGGGACTACAACAGCATAGGGCTCCAGGAGGACCTGGTACGGCTCGGTTGCCCCCTTGACCTCTATCTCCATGACGATGACGTCACTCACTTTGGAGCCAGTGCGCACAGGCTGAAGGACACTACATTTCCACACACACACAGACAAACATGCAAACGTTTGAGCTTCTGTTCAGTAACCTTAATGTGTGATGTCAGAGTTCTTTGCGTGTGATGAGCTTGTGATGCTATTTTTAGATATTAATATTTGCAGTACCTGTTGTCACTGGGCTCTGGCGGCAGCTGGGGGACATCCCTCACAACTAAGTGACAGACACTGTGGAAATCCTTCAACTTCAGAAAGGACAAATAGTTTGAATGGGGCGTGAAATAAATATTAACAAGTTGAGAAATGTGAGAAATGCAACATTGTAGTTCTATAATAAACCGCTGATTGTTGAGTCTTCTGTACCTCTTTGGGACAGAAGGTGAACAGAAACTCTTCTTCCTGGCAGGGGGCCAGAACCCCTGTTGGAGGGCTGACGTGGAAAACATCGTCTGTGGCCAGGTGGAAGTGGATATGGGAGGGCTCTGGGGTTTCCCCTGGAAGCAGAGGGCGCAGGTTGGGCTTCATGATCTGCCAGTGGAAAGGCAACTCCAAATGGCTTCAGCCCCAGAGAGAGAGAGAGAAAGAGATTGAAAGATATATGTAATGTGATATTTAATTATCATTTAATTTAAACCTTTTATCGACCTGCGCCGCTGTGAGAAGAGCAGCACGGGGTCAGCAACAGAGCAGCATCCCTGGGTGTTGTAGTTAATCAGTATTTAGTTTCTTCCTCGAAGACACTTCAACCACGTGAATGCTGCCAACACTGGGGGCTTGAATCCCAGTGCTCCAATTCAAGAGTGATCTCCCTACTCATTATGTGTGTCCTGTTGCCAAAAGAAGCTTGGATGATGCTTATATTTGTGAGGAAGACATTAGACGCCAAACATTATTATTACTATTAAAAATCATTACTATTTCATGCATCGTACTGATGATGTATGAGGGTGTGAGGCTTACACATTGTTTCTAATGACGAGTTTTTTCTGTTGCACAGAGTGGGGGTTACATGGGCTGAAACGGACAAAGTGCTCTGCAGTGAGGTCATGTA
The DNA here is from genome assembly GCA_036024295.1 of Nannoperca obscura. Lineage (NCBI taxonomy): Eukaryota > Metazoa > Chordata > Actinopteri > Centrarchiformes > Percichthyidae > Nannoperca > Nannoperca obscura. The sequence continues at coordinate 7,047 of JAVQJL010007308.1, forward strand.
CCTCTCCCACCAGAGGAGGCTCCTCCTCCCCAGATACAGACAACAGCTCAAGCGCAATCAGCTGGCCCTCACCTGGGAAACACACACACACACACACATTATGGAGACGTACATTTTTCCTCCCACTGGAGGATCTTCAAAGCATCATTTTTATACATTAAGCTCGTGGGGAGGTTTTCTGAACACAGAAAAGATTCACCTTCAATGGAAATGTCTTTCACCTGGCAGTTGTCACAGACAACAGTGAAAACCCGACAGCTCTTCTCAGCGGCGGTGGGGAAGAAAACCACCTGCAAAACACACGCGTGCATATTTGAAACACACAGAGAATTAATAGGACTGAATATCTACACAAACACACACAGTCAGCTGCATAGAAATTAAACCTGTGTCTACAGTATACTGAGATGCCTTTAAATCATTTAAAGTACATTTAACTGGGGGTTTAATCCAGTCAAATAACACATATGAAGCATTGCATCTACTTCCTATTTAAATGTACCTCCATAACTAAGCATAAATAAGACTCACCTCCACTACAGTGGCCTCTCCTGGCTGCAGCACAAAAAGAGACGGGCTGACTGCGAAGGGTGACTGCTCAGAAAAGTATGTTTTTGCCACAGACTATACAAAGAAAGACAAACATAGGACCTGTCAAGCACAGGAATGATAACTTTTCTTACAAAAAAAAAAAAAACTAAATATCACATCTTCTGGTTCACAACAATTACTGTATCTTAGATGTGTCAGATAGATCTTTACCCTGAGGTTGGAGGCCGGCCACTGGGTCTTGGGGATGATGCAGAAGGTCCCAGCGCTGAGACCAACATTTTGACACAGGAACTCAACAAACTTTACTCCTCCAATCAGACAACAACCACAGTCCAGGACTCTTGGTACTGCACAATAATTGGGGGGAAAACATATAAATGCATGACCAAATAACCTATAAATACACCGCTGAGCATAATAACAACGTAAGTTTGGTAGTTTGTAATGAGGCTCACAGGTGAGTACTGGAGGGGGTCGTCTGGCCGCGATGGGCACCACAAGCAGGTGTTCAGCCTGGGTCTCCACCACTATGAAGTCCTCGTAGTCCCCCAGGGAGTCTGGAGCAAAGCGCACTGTGTACTTACAACTCATCCCCGGGGCAATGACACCACCCTCACCAGGAAATCTCCCTGTCAAAACACATGTGAATATCAATCGCTTCTTACATTGTACCAACACAATTCTCTACATTCAGTTGCGTGCAATGCATCTTCTTATACTTTAATGTTTGATGCAGTAGTTGGTGCTGGTGTACATGATTGCAACAAAAACAGGGGAATACCAAAATCCACCAATGGCATTCCAAAGACGCCTTTATTTAAAGCTCTCTGACATTCCTTTTGTGATAGTCACTTGACACTTGACACACTAACAGGAGCAGGTATAAGAAAGCTGTGTAATCCAATCGGTATAAAAAGCAGACGCTCACCCAGGCCAATAGAGAAGTAAGGAGTGGTAGGAGGGATGACTCGAACGTGGCGGCTTGCAGAAGTCAGGTTTTTCAGCTCCACTGTGGTCTAGAACAGGCCAGGGCATGTTACTGCACATCATCTCACCGATAGACAGACAGTTAGTAGTCTTTAAGTGTCCCGGTCCTGTGTAAAGACTTTGCTCAGTATAAGTCTGTGAAACACCTGAAACATACCTCATAAACATGTCCCACACTGTAGTCGGTGAAAACCACCACTGAAGGTTTTGCTAGGAAGACTGGGACAGGATCATCAGCGGAGCTTTAAGGTGGAAAGAGCACAAACACAACACCTGAACCTTCCCGTTGACCCAATAATGATCATCTAGAGTGTGTGCATATTAAACATACATGTAAAAAAGCATGAATTAATCATGCACATATACATAAACACGAACCTAATATCCCATGCCTTTACACATAGAGTAAAAACAAACACGTATTTCATTTATTACACAAAGTATGCATGTTAAATATTCAAATTACAATAAGACAAACTGCAGTGACAGAGCTGCCACACTTATCTCACACATGTGGTAGATTGTGCGGACCAAACAGCGGCCTCCAACTGTTAATCAACATCCACAGGCAAAATATGAGTCAGCCTGTCTCTTTTTAATGCACACTTGGCTCTCACCGCAGGATGCGACTTGTTTGACATTCAGATAAACTTCTCCTATTTGTGTTTGTGTCAGAATGCATTCCAAAATTTGAACCACCAATTTTGCTAAGACTCGATCTGTATGCAAATATTATGTGACCCAGCCCTGCTTTGATTAAGAATGTAATGTGAAAGTCAAATAGCAGAAATATTTTGTCTAAGATGTTTTTGCAGAATTGGTGGGATAATCAACTCTGGTGTCATGGATAAGGGGGAGTTGCGCTAGGTTCAATTAATTGTGGAAATAGGAAATAGGAAATAGGAAAGAATTTAATTGCCGAGTGCTCACAATGTCTAATCCATAAAACATTTCTACCCACAATATGTATTGACCATGACAAATTTAAAGGCTTTGATGGTTTGTGTTTGTAATAAGTTCAAATGACTTCATTACACAGCAACTGAAATAATAATAATACAATAAAGAAGCACAGTCTGGCAGATGTTCTATACAATCAATGACATAATGCCAGGAGTGTCAAGTTACACATCTCTGCGTTGGCATAAAACATGCACAGCTTTACCTCTTCGTTAAAAGGGATTTAACAATGAAGAGGAATTGTCTTACCTAAGCATTTTGTATTTCGTCCACCATAACCAACACGCAATTTTCACATGTGACCCACTATGTCAATATCCTGCCTTTTTGTATTTGCTTTCCTATGACAAAATGATAAGCATATACTGTGAAATGATGAAAAGGGCCATTGTACTCAGCATATTTCAGGTACCTTTGCTCCTCCATCGCTTTCCTCGCATGCTCCGTCTTCCCCACTTTGGTTCTGGGCCGGATGAGGGATGTGCCACCCGGCTGTGCATTTGGAGGAAGGAAGCGAGGATTGCGTAGGAAGCTGTTTCGATCTTTCAGCTTCTGAAGTTTTTCCCATCCCTCCGCCCGATCCTTTGCGCTTGGCTCATCCTTCCACTTTGGTCTGGGTTTGGTCGGGTTCAATTTCTGAAACATATAGACAGATTTTAATGTTTTCTTTTGAATACTTACAGTACGTTGATGTACTGTTTTAATAATGTTCTTTTTATGTCCTCAATTGGTCTTTTGTTTCAGTTGATTATCTACTCTTTTTAACTTTAGACCTCAGTATTTTAGATTCTATAAATACATGACATATTAGGGCATAAAGTATTACTCTTCTTAGCTCTGTCTATTTGAAAGGGTGTAGGCTTCTGACTCCTCACCTCCCTGGGAGTTTTCTTCCTCTTTGGGGTATCTGAGCTGGATTCGAGGGTCAGACTGAGCTCTGACTCGTTCATTTCTAGTACACTCTTTTCTGGATTGGGAATTACAGTATAACCATCATCCTGAGGCTCCCTGGACACATGCATGGTGTAGGCGATGGTGGGTTTGGCAGGATTCAATTTTACTATCAGAAAAAGGATGAGTGAAATATTAAGCCAAAACATAACAAGTTGTTAATAAATTCAGATGAGTCCCAAAGAGGGTTATGCACTTGATGCTGGTGCTTCCACTCGTGGTTTGTGCGTAGTTAAGTAGTCCTGGGGGGATATCAGGTTGTTCATTTCGAGAAGATCTTTGTCTACACACCAGGAATAGGCTGATTTGACTGAAAATAGACAAAAGAAATAGCAACGAACATTATAAAATCCTGGATATATTCAAAGTGAATATATAGAAATAAATTACAGTAAACAGTTACAACTCATTTTAACGAACAGTGTTAAGAAAGAATTCTGTGTACTTCAGTTAAGCAGAACAGCACTTCACAGAAACATAAAATATTATGTTAATTCATGGCAATGTTTCCATTTCACCTGTAAAGAGGCCTTGGTGATCAGAAACATCTTCCATCTTCTCTCTCATTCTCTCATAGGCCTGGCTTTCTGTGGCTGCCGCCCGAGTCCTGGCCTGAATTATATGTCTCTCCAGCAAGTCAGCCTCTTTTATACACCTACTATATTCAGAATGAGCCTGTGGGATAAGAACAAACATGCCTTAATAATAATACAGATTTATATCAGTGTAATATTAATCCTGCTAGTAACAGTGTTGCTAGGAAACCTGTTGAAGTTCTTCAACATATCTGTCATGGTAGCTGCTTCTTCCATTCTTGATGAGGTTGGACACGGTGTCTTTCCCGAGGATGTCTCTTGTGTAAAGGTCCTTGAAAGTGCTTGCTAACACATGAGAAATGTCCTAACGTACAAAACAGACGTGAAGTAATTTAGCTTGATGTTTAGCTGGAACAAACTAATTGGTTCGTGTTACTTCTTAGCAGCAATAATAACCAACAGGTGTTCGTTACCTGTGACTTTGCTGATGCGGGTCTGTGGCTGTTCACAGACGGATCAAACCGCGATGTTTTTCTCGTCTCTGGTTCTTCCAGCATGGTTCAGAAGCACGGAGCCACTCGTGTAGCAAGCTAACGTTAAATGCTTGCTAAACAGCTAAAGTAGCTAGCGTTGGGTCAGTTTAAGATAACTTTATTAACTGTATTAGCAAGAAAAGTAAACGTCAAAACGGACACGTGGCGTTTGCAATACGGGTTTCAAGAATAATTCACCTTCCAAAGATATACACATACTTTAGGTATTGCTGTTGCTAAAAGTTAATGTTGTTAAACGTTCTTCACTGCTCGCCTCTTTTCCGCCATATTTGTGTACATGTGGTTGCCATAGCGACAACCTAAGAGACATCCGCTGTTCCAAGGAGACAAAAGAATAGCCTGAAGGGTTAACCCTAATACAGTGCATTATGGGAAGTATGCTAACTCATCAGACTCATCAAACGTGTTTTTCTTGTTTAAATCAGTTTACTGAATTATCAGTAAGATATAATGAGTAAAGATAGTTTGGTTTCACAGTATTACGATAGGATTTCCTGTTTTTCTGCAGCGTTTTCTGAACACACTAAACCACATGAGCCAAACCTCATGAGAACAGATGCAACACGTTTGTCAAACAATCACACCTTCATACCGTACTGCCATCTGAGGTGTGACATTGTCTCTGTTGCCCATGTGATTTATTTTCCATGAAGCTACCTAGAAAGAGTAGATGGCCTTGTACAATGCACAAGTACAAACAGGTACTAAAAAAGCTCAGGTGGCCTAAACTTATGTGGTTTCAGCAAATTGTATCATTCTTTTGAAAGCTTTGTAGAGCTTTGGGCAAAAAGAGCAATTGCTGTATAAAAACAAATGCTTTCACAAATATCTGCAAAACAGAGGCCAAGATTCCAAAGACCAAAATCCACGAGTGTGCTAATCAGCTCATGTGGTGCTCAAGTGGGATTCTCAAAGAGACAACTGTTTAACTCACTTTATCTCGTGGTTTGCATGACAGAGCTTTTTTTCCCCCCACGAGATTTGTCCTGTTGCAAGATTTCAAAGGACAGACCAATCTGGCACTGATAAAAGAGAGTTACAAAGAGGGATCTGTCTAACAATGAACAGGAGCTTCTGCGCCCAGTGCACAAACACTATTTATACGACTACTTCAAAGTATCAATATTAGCGTCCCCACCAACAACAATACATTTCCAAGACCTCTCTAACAATTCGCCAGTGTACAGAAACAGCATTGTAGTGTTCACAAAAGATGGGCTAGGCATGCATGATAACCAGCGCCTGCTCATTTCCCTTTGAACTGTTGCTTTAGCGCATACTTCTGTTAGAATCAACACCGTGCTGAAACGTGGACTATGGATTGATGCCTTTAGCTGCTGTCAGTCGGCCTAGATAGCGTAAAGACCTGAGCTACTGCAGTATTGACGTCTACAGATGTGGTGTGAAGTGGAGTGACGATGGCCTACTCCCAAATCTGTGCAGCGTAGAAAGTAAGAGGGCAGAGGCAAGATCCCACATGTGATTTATAAATGGCAGGTTTGTACCACACCCCAGATAAATCACATCCCACTCTAGGTGTTAAAATGTCACCAAAACGAATCTAGAAGTATACAAAGGCCTCATGTGATCTTTTCTGATCAAAGTTTACATTGGACCTTGTTCAAGTGTTTATTTACAGTCTATGCTGTTAGAATTCCATCCAAAGGTGTAGTTTCCACTAGAGCTGAATGAAACGCATAAGAGCAAACACGGTGTTGTAAGACCGGTGTTGCAGTGGGTGTGGACAGAGCCCGATGGGCTGGTATTAACTGCGCGCAGTGTGGGTCGGTTCAGAGGGTGATAAAGGATTGGGTTTTTCTCTACACAGGACAAACAGACAAGGCTTATTTATGGTGAGCGTTCCTACAATATAGCAGACGCTTCTCTGGAGGAGAAGAGGACCTTTTTCCCGGCGCATGGTGATTTATTTTGACTGGAAAAATGGAGTCAAATGGCATAGCTGTGACGCATGGTGAGTTGGTCTGTGGTGACGCAGCCTATTACAGATTTACTATACTTTCTATTTAGCTCTACTTCTACAAGAGTCTGTTGATGTGTTTTTCCATCTACTGTGGAGTTGGTAGGCCACTATTCAATAGGCTACACTTGCACGTGGGCATGTTTTTATGAGTTGATTTGTATAGGTCTATATCATACCTTCTGTCAAAAAGTAGTTGAGATGTTTTTATAATGGGAAAAAAATATCCATGCGTAAAAATACGACCGATTTCTTTTGTTTATAGCTGTTTTTGGGTTGGGCACAGACAACAGGTTGCCTATGGCAGCTGTTGATTCAACACCGGGTGGCTTTACAGCAAATTTGTCTTCCAGATATTCGGGATGGTGGCAGTGTTTTGTTTGTTTGTTAACAACCTGTTGCACCATGTTGTTTGTTTTGGTCAACCTTTCATAAATGGGACTTTTGGAGCGCCTGTCCCTGTGAAAACTCTTTCTCAAACCTCTGCTTTCTTACTGGAAAAACAAAATGCAGAATACTACTCTGTCCCCAAAGACAGGACACTGACTCCCTGTCAGGTTGAGTGGGAACCCGTATGGTTACCTAATGACACTTCCTGTCATTTCACCGGAATTCTTTTCATCTTCTTGCTGTAACTTGTCTGCAGGCTGCAGGCAGGAGACTACACTGTAGGTTCAGGATGAATTCTTATCATGCCTTGCACCTGATTTTGATTACTCCACATACACACACACACACACACACACACACACACACACACACACACACACACACAAGGAAACCTCATCTGCTTCTCATAAACATTCTTCAAATTCACAGTATGACTTGCGTTTATGATTTGGCAAGTGTTAAGAGCCAGAAACATATTTAGTGGCTGTTCTCTTTTCATAACATAACGCCTAAAATACCTGAATGGATCATTGGAGCCAACCAGAGGTGCTTATACCCACTAACACGACGTTCAAACACCAATAAGACTTTAAGACGTGGAGGTAAGGGTACCTGCACAGCCCCTCCTCACCCAGTAAACAGTTGTGGACAGTCACCGACGCAGGGAATGTAACCGAGCAGTAGATGAGTTTAGACCCGCCCCGGGATCTACTTGGTGCCTGCTTCTCTTCCACACCGACGATAGTTAAACAGCGAATGGATATTTTATAGTTTTTAAAAGTTAGTTCCACAATGTCTTGTTTACATACACCTCCGAAAAGGACGAAATTCGAAGAACTGGCTTTCCAAGAGCAGGTGAAAAAAGTTGCACAGGACAATGGAAAACGCCTCGGTAAGTCCGCCAAGAGGTGCGTAACGTGCCCGAGGCGAGGCGCGCAGCAGAATCACGCACGCTCCGATTATTTTGCCAACACACGCTATTCGCGTTGGGATAAACCTGGATTTGGGGAGAATCTTAATCTTGTCAACAGAAATCCCTTATCGTGCGTACCCGTGCAGGACAGGTCGTCTGTTTGTGTTGCTGGGACGAGTGGCGCTTCAACAGTGGCCAGTGCTTATAGGCTTTATGACGGCTTCCTCAGTGGGAGAGCGGCGAATCATTTCTTTCTGCCACGATGCCAACGCATAGGAGGCAGCTGCAAAATGACTTATTGTCCTTTCAAAAGAGGAACGAACACAGGAAGGCGTTTTAACCATGAGAAGAGTTTAATGGACAGAGGTCATTTTGAAAAGGAGGACAGCAGAGCAATAACACTGTCATAAAGCTCTCAGTTATTGAGTGTATTATTACAAGACAATATATGAGGGGGATTTAACCTTTCACTCAGACATTATTTAATATAGTAACAACCTGTTGCACCACCGTGTTTGTTTTGGTCAACCTTTTCCTTTAGCATTCATAAATGGGACTTTAGGGGCATCTGTCCCTGTGAAAAAACACTTTCTCAAGCCTCTATTTTCTTACTGGAAAAACTAAAAGCAGAGTACTGACCCCCTCTCCGGTTGCGTAGGAACCGGTGTCATTACCTAATTCCTTAAAAGCATCACTCCCTGTCATTTCACCTGAGTTCTTTTCATCTTCTCGCACTAACTTGTCTCACAGGCTGCAGGCAGTAGACTATACGGTTGAGGTATGAATGCTTATCCAACCTTGCACCTGAAACTGATTACTTGACAACAACAAAAAAGGAAACCTTCATCTGATTCTTATAAACTTTCTTCAAATGTACAGTATGGCTCGCGTTTATGATTCAGGAAGAAACATATTTTACATAATAGGAACCAGAAACATGTTTGTGGCTGTTCTCTTTTAATAACATAATACTGGGTGGGGACTGAAAACGTGCACCTCTTCCCCGTGGCAAAGAAGACGCCGAAGGAGTTAAGCCTGTTTTGCCCATTCCTCCTCCCGTCTCAAAAACAACCTCTGTGAGTCTGTGGTGCAATTTGGGTGAAAAACATGTCTGTAATGTTGTGGCCCTGCCCCCGTCCCTTGCACAGTCCCAGCTCAGTTGTAGTGAATGTAGTTATCCTCAAATGTCCTGCTTACTGAGAGGACATCAATTACACTCCTTTTTGACTAAATAGTAATACACACTTTTACACAACTGCTCTGTATTACATTCAACAACCATTTTATGCTCGTGTCTTGCCAAAATCTGTGTGCAAAGTCCATTCCCACTAACAGGCTCTGACAAACAACATCATTAAGTCAGATGTGCAACAGATGAAAAACATATGAACTGACACCATGTCCTGTGCGAGCGCGTTGTGGCTTCCAGCAGTGAAGCATTCTTTAAGTAGATGTCGCACACCCTTCCTAGAAAACCACAATGATCACTTCACCTGAATTATATGCGCTGCTCATCTGTTGTGAAACACTGAACTGTACACTGCAGAGAACGCCTAGCTATGCTCAGATATCCATTATTCAACAGCAGGGTCTTTGAATATGTTAAAACAGCCATTATACTTGTGTTACAAAGTGGAGGCAGGGAGGGTCAGGCAAAAACATTGCATTATGGGAAATGTACATCCAACTTGACTTATACTAGGGACTGAAAGTCAGGATAGCTCTGCCTCCACTGCTATGATTTGACTTTTCTCTTTTGTTTTAGAACAATGTCAGTGTCTGTAGAAAGACACCCTTTGCTAACATTATATGTCATCTAGATGTATAGATTTCTGTGTGACTTTCTTTCCCCCTTGCCACTCCTGCAGGTCTGGAAGGAGATCCAGATCTACAGTTCCTGCTGCTCGGTGGGGAGCTGGTCAAGATTCGCTCGAAGTCCTGGCAGAACCGTCGCTTCTTCAAGCTGCAGGAAGACTGCAAGACCTTGTGGCAAGATTCCAACAAAATATTCAAGGGAAACCAGACCTGTGAGTGTCATCTTCTACTAGTTAACATGTATGTTTGCATTTGTGTGTGTGTGTGTGTGTGTGTGTGTGTGTGAGCAAGATGGTTTAAATGGCATAATGCCTCAAAAGGGGAGATATAAAAAAAGTTATTTCACTTGGCTGATACCAGTGTCTTTTTGACCCGTATGTCTTCTTGCTATTATTCTGTCAACTTAGAGCTTTCCCTTCAACAATAGCCTTCTTGTTTTAAAGCGCACACACAAACAAACCCTTCAAATCCTGCTTGTGCTTTATGTGAGAAGTACTCACACAGATACTGCAGTGTGTCCAAAGACTGGAAAATAGTAGTGTGAATCCTGACTGTATGCTTGTCCGTGTGTGTGTGAGATTATTTTCCTCTGATTCCTGGTAGTGTGATCCGCTGTCAGGGTGTGAATGTATTCATACATCCTCCAAGGCTCTGGTAGCTCTGATTTCCCTCCCATCCCGGCGGCGGCTGCTGCTACCACACCTGATAACCTCTGCCCTGATCCTGAGCTTTGAATAAACACTGAAAGATAGAGCAGTGCGCCTTACAGTCCCCATACAGACACACACACACACACACACACACACACACAGAGGTGATATGGAGCGTGTGAACAGGTCACGTGTCAAAGCTGTTTCTTAACATGATCAAACTTGCTTAGAGATGGGCCTTTCCTTGTTTACGGAAATACGGTGGTTGCCCTTTAGCTCAACAACAGAGCTGGCTCCAAACAAATGTATAGGTAAAAACAGGCTGTGCAGAGACCTTTAGTGTATGTTGTCTTTCTGTGGGTGTCTGATACAACATATGTTTAGTCCTAGTGCATGTGTTGCCCTCATGTGTGACGCAAGGAGATGAGGCCAGATTGCATCAAACTGTTGTTACGTGCAGTAATCAAATCTCCATGGAATGTGTTTGTGTTGTTCAGCAGACAGCAACAACAAAATGTTTTAACAATGGATCAAATGACTACATGTAATATGAAAGGGGATGTTAATAGTGACAAACACTTGTCTCGGCAGTTCCCCATAGCTCAGTGAAGCATTTTAGTATTTTAAAGCTCTTTGTTTTGGTTTTGTGACCCCTAAAGTCACTGTTTTGGTTTACTCTCACCAGTCTTATGAACTTTTTTTCCGGCAGAAGGCAGCTGTGTCAGTTTAAAAACCCTGATAAACAGACTGTATGGTGTTTAGATAGATAGATAGATAGATAGATAGATAGATAGATAGATAGATAGATAGATAGATAGATAGATAGATAGATAGATAGATAGATAGATAGATAGATAGATAGATACTTTATTAATCTCC
>JAVQJL010007323.1:0-20120 GCA_036024295.1 Nannoperca obscura
GACCGGCTTGTTTCTGAGTGATGATGAGTGTTGTTTCCTGCTGGGATGAAGAAGAGAAGAAGAGCAGCTACTGTACAAGTTGTATGTTGTTGTTTGTATTCTGACAACATTTCTGCAAATAATGAACCAAAAATCCCTCAAGACAATTATGTATTTTATTTATTACATTCCATTCAGCAGACACTTTTATCCAGAGCGACTTCCAGATCAGAGCTTTACATAAAGTGCATAGAACCAAGATGGAAAACAACAAGACGTCTCATCAGACTTGTAAGAGATGAATCACAAGTGCTGTAAGTAAGAACATCGCTGCCAATGGCAGAATCCAAAAGAGCATTACATCTAACAACAGATGATCTTTGTACATTGCAGCCAATAAACGTAATCAGAAATTTGATTATGTACTTAAAAGCCCTGAAGATGAACACCTAACACCTCTAACACATAAAACTGGCCCTTTTGTTTAGCAGTGCTACATTGCATGGGAGGAAGTTTACCTATTACAAAACTACAAAGTTTGTCAGTCCCAGTTTGCTTGGCGAAATGTACAAACAGTTTTCATCCAGTCTTCAGTGTCTTGTTGCTTTTTTCTGGTCAGGAACTTTCAGGAATGCAAGTTTGAGTGGTAGTTTTGGGGGTCAGCTGGGACTCACAGTCATGTTGTAGTTAACTGTCCAAAAAGATAAATAGACCAATTTACTTAAAAAAGCCACTGTAGCGTTAATTCATGAATTATGCATCTTTCTGACAATAACAAGAATTGAGTATTTTGGAAACTGCACTCGTGAAATATGCATGAACGCTGAACCCGAATGGGGAAGTGCTCACGGGCTGCTCGCAGTAATCTGTTCTGCATCTGAGGGTTCAACACGACCCCATTGTGTTCTCCCACTGAAGCGACTCACAGGAAAGCCGCGAACAAAACCCCCTGAACGTCGCTCTCTCCGTGCGAGCTCTCCCACCTGCAGCTGTCACAGCAGACGCCTGAATTATTAACACACCTCCAACGTGATGGGGAAAAAAACGACACGTTGGGGAGGAGGGTGGCGAGGAAGAGACGAACAAGGTGGAAAGAGTTCGGGGAGGTGAGAGGGTGTATATACTAGAGCAGCACTACGTTTCCACTTCATTGTTTTCAATAGCTTTTGAACACAAAAGTGCAGATTGTACTCAGGAGACAGACTTCCTTCATCTATATCCTTCATTATCCATATCCGAATTCCTCTTCAGAAGGACTTACCATCGTCCTATTATCTTCTTACAGCTCGCTCTCTCTCCGCTACCCTTTGGTCTCTCCCCCATCCGGGTTTGCAGAGGCTCCCACGCCAGAGACACACACAGGATTTAACATGCCTGTTTCTCCACAAAGCCCTGCACTGTTTGCTCGGTGTGTTGATGTGTTTATAGGTTTTAAAGCGGCTGTTGTGCAGCCTGCCAGCAGTTCACTCTCATACACAGGCGGTAACGCCACCCCTTACTACAGTCTGTGGGCATGTTATGCAATCCTGGTACCTCGTTAGTAATGTGATTCAGTTGTTTTGACTCCCTGCGTGTAATCCGACAGTATGTGATGTGTGGGAAGAGGATATTGTTGTGTGTTTAGACACATAATTTGATGCCTTATAAGCCCTCAAACTGTTGAGGATTCTTTTATACACAAAACTCCAAAAAAGCACAACTTTCCATGTGTTACCACATTTGGTCATTTCTGTTTTCAGATGAACTGAAGCATTAAATGCTCCTCTATGTGTTGAGATTATTCACCCGAGGGTAATACAAACTATTGGATTATGTCATGAATGTGTTGTGCTTAAAATAAGACTGTTTACCCAAAGTTTTCTGCTTTCTTTGGGAAATAAAACGGTTGGATTATGTTTAAAACAAGACTTCTTAGGTCATGAAACGTTGCAGAAAATGCAGGTACTCCTTCTGATAAGCTAATAAAACCTTTTAAAAATCGATTCGATTGTCTAAAAAATGAATTATTGCGAAGCTTAAAACAAGACAGGAATACGAGGATATTTGTGTAAATGCCAACTCCCCTTTAAATAAAAAAAAAAACATTTTAAAAGTGAATTATCATGCTAATAACAAGGTGTTGCAGGAAAAGTTTCCATTTTAGAGGAACGTGGTCTGCACACTACAGTGACCATCAGTTTGTACATTCATCTCCTGTTTCTTCTGCTTCGTCATCAAGGGGAAACCTGTCAGACTGCTCCTCTTAATTTCTCTTTTAGCAGACACCTGGTTTTCACACGACACTGCCGAACATTTAGTAAAACACTCGGTGAGTGATGAGCGGTCTCGTCTCTTTAACAGCCCATTGGCCGGGTTTACTCGCTCTCTGATTGGTGTTTACGTTATTCCCGGCCAATCAGCCCCCAGTGGCACGCTTGCAGCGGTGTGTGTGTGTGTGTCTGTGTGTGTCGTTGGTATAAAGACTCGACTGGAACCGAATTAGCGCATTCCTCACTCAAGTATGCACTTTCTGTCTCTCAGGACTCATTAGCGGCGTGTGTGCGGTTTGTGTGTATTTAAGGTGCCATGTTTTCCATTGTTATAAAATTGCCTCTCAGAATCAGAGTTCTGGTGGTTTTGGCCACACGGAGCTGCAGTATAATCTCCGTGCCCACATTTTCTCATGCGTCCCGCCTGTTGAATGAGCAGAAGCAGGACTGGTGGCCTGGTAGTCGGCGGTCCCTGTTTGCGAAAGGTTAGGCCTTCGTCCGAGGCAGCCTGCCTCCTGGCCTGTGTCGAAAGTGAACTTTAGCTTAAGATTAGTCTCTTCTGTGCCAAGAGAAACATGTGTGCACTTTCCTCGTTCAGAGTCAGGGAATGCTTTTGTGGTTGTGCTCTGTGGGTCAGATGTGTTGCTCCACTCATGAGTAAGTTCTTTTTCTGTTTTCCTGCAAGGTTGTAACACAGAAACGAGCAGTTTGCGGAAAGGAGAAGAGGGAGGGTGTGTGTGTGTGTGGGGGGGCACTTTTAAAGTAAATACACAGTCAATAAATAGTATTGCACAGCTAAATATGATTTGCATCCAAGTCTGTCTCTTGAATCAAACCCTAAATGTTGCAGATCCACTGTTCTTGTGACGCACAGGAGCCAAAAGGTGCAGTTTCACCTGTGATTTCTAGATGGCAGCAGTGAGCTGCTGTGGACGAGTCCCCTGATGGTCTCAGTCAGGACTGTAGTTGGTATCAGACAGTAATGAGTCCCAGGCAGCTCCGGGGAATCAAATGATCCGACTTTATTACAAGTAATCCATTTGTAATTAAGAAAAAACTGAATGGACAAAAATGTAGTGATCTGGAACATGAACACAAGTAATCCAGAGTTTGGATGATTGACTAATTAAGTCATATTAATTGATTAATCAAACATGTGCCGGGTTCCTTCTCAAATGTGATGATTTGCTGCTTTTCTCTGTTTCATACTGTTGTAAATCATCAAAATCTTTTTCTTGTTTTGAACTTCTTTGTTGGTTTAATTTGGCTTTAAATTGGTTCACAAGAACAAAATAAACTAAATAGTAATCACACTGGATGATCGTAAATTATTGAGCAAAAATACAAAGGATTTGCTGCTTTTCTCTGTTTTAATGTGACAATAAACTGAATGGCTGTGGATTTTGGACAAAACAGCCAATTTAAAAACGTCAATTTGGCCTCTGGGAACTTTCATTGTTTTCTGACGCTTTCCAGACAAAATGAAAAGTTATAAAAAAGTTCTGTAGAGTTGAAATCATTAGTTTATTAATCAATACGCCGATTGACAGAAAATGAACCTACAACTATTTGGATAATTTATTATTTTTCATTATTTCTTCCAGCTGCTTTTCTTTATTGTTTGTGACAATAAAGTGAATATTTGTAGTTTTAAAGTTGTCGCTCTTGAAAACTATTGTTGGCATTTTTCACAATATTCTGACATTTTATAGACAAAACCATTTTCTTTTTTATTTAAGAAAATAATCAGCCGGTTAATTGATAATGAAAATAATCGTATTAAATGAACAGTGTGCAAGTTGCACATCTTAGTTTAAAATCTGTCTGCAGAGGTTTTAGTTCTGTTTTTAAGATAACATCAAATAAAATATACTTAATTGTCCCCAAGGGGAAAATTGGCTGCATTCAATTTAAATACAATATGCAGCCAAACCAGTACAGTGTTACACCAAAGACACAATGCAACACACATAACAGAGGTATGTAGACTATTGCACATGCCGTATAAATGCATAGACATTATTAAATGCAGCAGTGCCTCCTTACTTCTGAGACTCGAGGTAATTGAAGGTTGAACTGGTTGTTTGCGGAGTAGAGTTTTAGTGATGGGGGTGATTTGTTTCAGACGCCAGGTCAGCACGAGGCCCTCTGCAGGTCAGTCTGTCACAGTGCAGCTCCTCTGTGGGCAGAGGGATGTCAGGGAGGCATGGTTCATGTTACCCCTCTTGTCACTACTTTTTCAGCCCAACGGGTAGAAAGTAGGAAGAAATAAAGGAAACAAGGGGTAGAAAAGATGTGAAAGTTAGACGGGAAACTGGTGAGATTGTAAGAAATAGCTGGATTCTTGCCGTTTTCCTCGTTTCTTGCATCATCTGCATAACTTTCTTTCTCCTCCTCCTTCTCACCGCATGTCGTTTATTCCATTTTTTACCTCTGTCGTTCCGAGTGATCGACAGTAGCCCGTAGCGTGTTTGTCGGTACGATACTCACCACAAAAACACACAAACCTGGGATCGTGTGATAATTAGTTTCGGCGTAGAGGGGGAGAGCTGGGCCGAGAAGACGGTATCCAGGGATTACACTAAATATTTATCAAACTCATCAATCTTCCTGTTGCTACGTCCTCCAGGGAGTCAGTTGGCAAGAATAATCCGCTTCATACTGGATGTTCTGTAATGATTTATCTGGAGCTCTGCTGGTTGTGTGATCAGGGAACACGGCATGTCACGGTTTCACTTCTGCATCAACTAATTCCAAGTAATCTGCCTGTTGTGTGAAAGGATAATTAGCCTCTAACCTACAACTGGAGTCTATGTTGTTGTAATGTGCAGCTCATTATTATATCTATAAATATATATGAATAAATAAATAAGTGTAATATAGCAACACGTTTTCCTTAACTGGAAACGTTTGCAGTGACAACACAATGTATACAGACATCACTTACACTGTTCGATTCATTCTTTCTTTTCCCATTAAGTCTGTATTCTATGTAAAGGTCCAGGTTCCATCATATCGAATAAGTCACGTCAGTTGAATGATAAATAAAGTTAAACTTCTTGTTCTCTTACAGAGACGCATGCTTTTGGTTAAAATTCATGAACCAAAAGAGACTTTTGTGTGAAGTTGTCTCTGCAGTCCATGATGAAGATGCAGTAGCTGATTTCATATTCAGCAAAGACGGTAATGTTTGGGCATCGTGGTGCATGAGGACTGAAAAACTGCTACGAGTAAATCCTGCTTCACTGGCAACTCTTGTCAATATAACTAAATCATTCTGTTGGGCTGAATCTGATAGTTTGACCTTAACGCATCATTTTAACGGAGAGTTGCTCATATTTTAACGCGCAAACAGCATGTTTTTCACTGTGATACTTTCAGCCCGAGATTATTCCTTAGGTTTAAACACAAACCAAACATCTAAACCATTTAAATTACTCTCTCCTTAACATCTGTATCTCTTGCTATTGTAAGAATATCCTTCTGTCTACACATTGTACTGTAATATGAATAATAATGATCGTTACTTGGAGACGTTACAAAGTGCAGCAAAATCAAACAGACAAGTCATGAGATGGTCAGGTTTACAGTGTCGCTACATATGTAATCTTCATTTTGAGCGATACATTCTTTGATTTTTTTATATTTTTACTGGCTGCAGCTCAGATATTTATGTGTGGTCTTTTGTGGTGTGTATAAAGTATAGCGAGGACTACAGTATGTGAATGCATTGTTGATATAACGACTGAAATTAGATTTTTTAAAGGATTAGAAACCTTCACTTTAACTGAATCGCCCTTAGATACTTCCCCCTCCTCCAGGCTGCGTGTTTGACTGTCTTTTATATTAAAACGTGCACATCTGTCTTAGTTTAAACATTTCAGTGTATTTCTGTAGTTTGACTATAATAAGTCCTGCAGAGACTTTCTAAATCACCCAGTCGCTGTAGGGTTTGGTTCTGGTTCTGTGGCTTCACTGATGGGCTCTTATGTTCCTGCTGCAGCTGTAAGATTGAGGCAACTGCACCCAAAAGTCACATATCTCCAGTTTATGTTGCATATAAGCTTCATGTCACATGCCGTGTGCCATTTATTCTAATTTAGCATAAGTTAGCATAGCTTGTGATGTGGTGCTTCCACGAGGGGGGCGGTAAATGGACGTGAGTTTACACAATGAACATAGAGACACAGCTCAGTTGACTTAGAGATTTGTCAGTATTGGTATTTTTCTCTAGCGTGCGTACATAGCGCTGTTTACATAGACATTATATCATGTGTACAAATGGATCTTTGTGAGCAGGCTCACAGACTGTATACACACAGCTTAGTGACAGGATCTGTGCGTTTACTCTGCGTCTGTTTTCACTTGTTTGTCTTGTGAGGTGGCTGTCGAACTGCACCTAGACTTATTTATTACTATTTTAATGAAGGAAAGGTCATAATATCTCCTCCTTCTGTCAGCAATGCAGCCTTTTTTTAAATTCCACTTTTAGCTCCAAACACCCACAGTCCTTCCATAAGTGACATAAGCTCATTACAACGCAGTAAACACTTGTTGCTTATCTGTGAACACAAGTCCTGACTGCTGTAGCCCACTCTCTGCTGTGTGTTCACACCCTGTTAGACACACACACACACACACGTCCCCCGCTAATGGCATGTTTGTGTAATGCAGCCGTGTGTTTGGAGCATTTCTTCCGAGCGTGGCCTGCAGCCGCATCCCGCTCGTACGCAGCTGAGAAGCTTTTGTTTCTGTTTCCAAAAGGAAAATGATGATGTGATGTTAAACGTTTAATTAGGGATGAAAGGCAGCCCCCCCCCCCCCCAATATAAGTGCAGTGTAGTTGTTCTTTCACAATCTGTAAATTTCCTTTTTAAGAGTGTCACAATCTGTAATTGTTCCAAATGGCAGCGTTCCCTTTTTTTATTTTGGTGTGGTGTGTACTCCATGTTCTCTTCATATACAAACGTGTGCGTGCGTACGTTCGTGCGCGTGCGTGTGCTGCTGTAATGAGCGATGATCTCACTTGTTTGGATCACATCGTGGAATGATGATCGGGGGAACAAAAACAAGAAGAGGAGAGGCGGCGTTACGAGATGAAGAGTGGGCGAGAAGCTGGATGAGTTACAACATTAGATCCTAATCTAGAGGAGCTTAATTGTTTTACTTTTTCGTCAAATTAATGAGCGTGTTATTGTACAGTGTGGTGTTATTGAACTTGTTTGCTGCTTTGTGTGTGTGTAGGCTGCTGCCTTTGCCTTTTTAATTGAAGCTTTAAATCAGGCTGTCATACCTGTGTGAAGGGTTGGGCCACTCTTACCTTGTCTCCTGTCAGCCAAACAAACAGGCCTTTATTCTCAGACAGGGACGTTCAGGTACAATAAACAGCTGCTCGGTGAATTATCCATCAACGGTGAGCAGTGTTGGCTTCGCTTTGGTTTGACTCCAAGATCTGATATTTTTTAGGTCATGTGACGGTTTATGAAAGTCTGAATTATACTTTTAAATGATAAAAACCACAACCATTAAAGCAGTAGCTAGTTGAGTTGAGTCCAGCTGCGTGTTTGGATGTCTGATCAAAAACGTGGAGAGTAGAAGTTCAGTAGTTTAGTAACTTTTGTGACATTTCTGCCCTTCAACAACACAACATCTGCACTTAAACTCTGTAAACTGCTGTAACTACTCACTATTTTCCTCTAAAATAGCTTAATGAGACAACGAAACAAACAGAGAAGTCATTATGAGATAATACTCACAAGAGCACATAAAATACGGGATGGCCAAAAGTATGCAGACACCCAAACATTACACCCACATGCAATTGCTGAACAAATCCGTGGGCATTAATCTGCTGCTGTACCAGCCTCCGCCCTCCTGGTTTCAGGCTTTAAACAGGATTCGGGTTGAACGGCAGCGATGGGAAAGATTCCCATGTAAACACAATCACACTGTAAAATACTGTGCACTGACAGTGTAACGCCATATCCACTCAATGTGGGTTCAATGACATTGAGTGATGGACTTTGGGTTAGGCGGCCATGTTTGTTTGGTGTTCAGCTGCTGTCGCGAACGCCGTTTACATCGTAGCTATGATATGAGACCCGGCTCGCTCGCACTCGGCGGCCGGTTGAAGTCCAGGGCTCTGTGAAGTCCAGTCAAGCACCTCAACACCAAACTGGGAAACTGGGGAACTATGAAGGTGAAACAGGAAAGGGCCAAACACAAACGGTGGCCCTGAGGTTGGAAGAACAAAATTGTTTAAAATAGGGCTGCAACCAACTTTTTATCTTTTTTTTTGTTTTTTTTTTGCAATTAGTCAATAAAATGTCAATAAAACTGAGAAAAATCACACAATCCCAGTTTCCCACAGCCCAAAGTCTTCAATTCACTTCTTCTTTACTGTCAGAAATGACACAAAAAAGACTGAAGCGATTAATCAATTATCTAAATTATTATAATTTTTTCGATCAACTACTTGTTGCAGCTCTAGTTTTATGTTCTATGTTCACATACTTTTTTCTTTAAAGTGTTTTAAAGGTCACGAGAATAAAATATGAAATCGATGCCTTCTTTATAGCACTGTTGTGTTTGAGTGAATCAGCAGGTGAGTGTGTGGTCACACACACCTTCTGTACCTTCTGTCCTGCAGTTTGGTGCTGCCAGATGTTTGAGTTGCAAATAGAAAAGAAATCAGCCCTGGTTCACTGTTTCTCTCTCACCTTTTCCATCTTAACCACCGTGGACACACAGAACTTCTTTATTTAAATATACTTTTTTTGTTTTTGTGTGTCAGGATCTTTCAAAGGTCTGAAAAGTGTCAGTAAGTGTCCCTCCTCGCCCTCAGGCTGCTAAAGGATTGTTCTTAAGATCATAATAACTCCTTATTATCATAATTAGCACAGGTATCAACAGCAGTGTTGAGAAATGTCTCCGGCAGTGTGAGAAGCTGCTAGCAAAGTGTGATAAATGGCCCAGGCTCTGTTATTTGCGAATGTTGATTCTGTCACCGAGAAGAATGGTTTTCACTTTTTCATGGTACCATCAATCACCAGCGCTGGCGTCTGGTGGGGCGGGTGAGGCTGACGGACGTGTGAGGAGGACGGGCAACGAACTGTCAAGAGGGCGCCGACTTCCAGCTGTTGACTCGCCGCTCGTAACCTCACGGCCTCCCTGAGCTCATCCTGCAGACAGATTCCCGTATTTGTTTTTGTTTGAATCCAACCTGGTTTCATTATCACATAAATCAGCCAACGGTGGTGTAATCATTTAACATGAAGAGGAACTAACCTGAGGTTATCTGTAGGGCTGCATCTAATGATTATTTCTTCATCAAATGATCTCTTGATTCTTTTTCATAGTAAGTGTCCGACCGATACTACATTTTTGATGTGAATATTGTGTTTATTTTTTACTACAGACATCTTTTTGACAAGGATCTCTTCAATTTTGTAATTTTTTGTGACCAAGATAAACATTTTACAGTGGGAATATAACCCTCTCGCTGCTCTCTGGTGGGCAAACTGTCAATAAATGACCTTTGAGATTGAAAATGACTTCTTAAGATGTTGACATTGTAGCAGCTGTTCTGGAGCATTTAATCACATCACACTCTGATTGGCTCTTAATTATGACCACAATCACGTCTTAATTGTAATATTTAACGCTATAGTGATACTGCATGTTGTGAAGTGACGGTTTCAGCTGTTAACAAACATCTTGTGTGTTTGATTTGAATAATAATAGTTTATTTCAGCCAGAACACAGGTAGCCTGCAGGTGGATCTAACAGGAAGTAAATACTTCTGTGTATTTGTTGAAGGCTGCTGGAAACTGTCTGATTTGACTGTTAGTCACAGCGCCCCCTTCTAATCCAGCATTGCCATGGCATGTGTGACAAGTTGCAAGAAGGAAATGTTCCTGAATGTAGCTTCATGCTTAAACAGTGAAAGTCTGAAAGGTGCCTCTTTATGGGCACACGGATGCCCAAGGTGTTGTTCTGAAAGGTCTTGCTTTGTTCACAAAGAGCCCAACATGCAGATAATTAACTTACAGATCGTCACTTCTGAGAGACTGGAACTGATTATATATGAAACGTATTGATGTCAATACATTTTCAGTTATTTGACTAATCAAACAATGATTTCAGCTCTAGATGTCCTGTTTTGTGACAGAAAGCCATGTTGAAGTGGAAAACCTCTCCGAGCTGTTGTCTTTAGGGTGAAACCATGGCGAGCCTCCTCTCAGCCGTGCAAATCACTTTAGAAAGTGTGCTGTAAGTGGCTGGCGCATCGCGGACATGCTTAAGCTGCAGCGAGTGACCCTGAAATATGACAGATGTGAATGTGTCTCTCTGTGTGTGTGTGTGTGTGTGTGTGTGTGCTAAATGTGTCAGGGAGTGTGTGTGCGTGCATCTGTGTTTCTGTGCAGCCGTTTGGGGCGCCTTGAACATGTTTTTGCATCCCTACGTTGTGTGATGGTTATGATGAAGACGACGACGACGGGTGAGTGGGCGTTGATAAGTGTCTGGAGATAATCTCTGTTCTCCTCCGTCTGTGTGTGCAGTGTGAACAAACTCCAAAGAAAACACTCTACTGTTTTCTTGACTTGTCTCTGCTTCTCTCACACACACATACACACACACAAACACACACACACACACACACTGTTCGAGAGAGTTAAGCAAGAAGTGACACAGGGAGGAAGAGTGGGTGTTGCGGGGATTTTTCGATTGAGCACCACCTCTTTTCTCTCTCTCTCTCTCCCTCTCTCTCTGCTGTAGGTGCACTCGTCACACTCGGGGTGTCAGAGGGTGCAGCTGTAGTTTAGCGGCCGAGTTTGAGATTCCCCCAAAGCATTCCTTCCCCAAATTATAAACTTAATGACGACGGGGGGAAAAATCCATAGATACACAAGCATTCACACTTTCCCTGACCGGCCACTCATTTCTCACACACGGACACACACCTGGGAGTTTGACGTACCAGATCTTTCCTGCGTCTCCGTGCCTCTGGTACAGTAATATCTGCTGTGGTGAGGAACGGGCTCTGTGATCTGAGCTCGGCGTGTTTGCACGTGTGTGTCCGGAGCAGGCCGGCTGCACCACAGCTAAACGTTTACAATAATAGTCTCCAAGTGATGCCAGTTGTAATAAAAGTCAAGCATCTCGCCCGGTGCAGTGAAACCAATCTGTCGTGCTGATCTTATTATAGTCCAATTAAAGTGTCGCGCCTCAGGCAACGAGGCTGTAAACCGTGGAACTAAAACACACAGCCGCTCGCCAGAACCTCCACCGCCGCCATACACAGGTGTGATACCGTCACAGACACTGTGGAGGCAGTGCACATACTCTGGTTGGTGCCACAAAGGTGTAGAGGTTCAATACCTGAGATAACTTTGTTATGATATGGCGCTATATAAATAGAATTGAATTGAATTGAATACCCAACCCTCTTCATGTGTGGTACAAAGATATTATAAAACTCTCAGTGTGAATATCTTAACCAAAATGATCTACATTCTTATAAAGATATTTACTGGACAAAAGTCTTGAGACTTATTAAAACACATAAAACATAGCCCACTTAAAAAAAACCTCCAGTCATAACATTATATTTAATTAAAAACACAACATTTGCAACAGTTTTCAGAGCAGTTACTGTTACTCATGAAGAAGAATTCAGCTTTCTTTTCATTTCTGCCTTTGGAAATGTGTAATATCCACGTTATCACCTCTAGATTTACATCTAAGAAATATTTTCATTATCCGTTAATCTGTTGTTTAATTTATTTCAATTATTACATTTTTTTAAATACAATTTTTACAATTAAAAATCTAAGACTTAAGTACAGGGCTGGTCAAAACTGTACTTATACTGTACTTATACTACAGTCAATCAATACTTCTCTGACACTTTAAGCAAAAATCTTACAATAAAAGCTTTTTAAAGTAATTTTTGTTATACCTCTCTACCGCTTGTGTTTTCCGCCCTTGTATGCTGCTTTTTTCAAGAATTGAATTGAAAATAAATTTATTATTGTCTTTCCAATTACCTAAATTATATGATGCAACTATGAAGTAGCTAACATGGAGTGATTTTACAGCCGATATATATCCACATATTTGTGCGGCTCAATGCGCCTCCACAGCTGGTGATGCCTGCAGAACAGTTTCAGGGTCCTTTGTTGCTCTGGTTTGTGTCCTAACTTGCATCGTTTTGGCAGCCGAGGCGTCAGACAGCAAACGGAAGGACGTCTCCAAGCCAGACGTTTGTTTCTCAGCTCTAAGTGATATGCGTGCGTTCGCTTAGGTTTAAGAGACGCAAAGACATTTCTGTAGTGTCAGTCAGCACCTCACTGCTGCAGGGAGGGACGCAGCAAGACGCACACATACGTGCACACACACTGTTACATAGAGTTAACCATGGGGGTAACTGTAGTGCTGCAGGCCTGTTTTATGGTCAGAGTTGGTTCTTTTCTCATTTATTGACTTTGACTTGTGGGTTGAGTAAGAAAATATGGCCCATCATAACCACATGTGAAGTCTCAACGCCACTGTTCCTTATTTCTGCAGATTTATGGATCACGCTCTGCATGTTACTGTACTTGTTGTAATTGAAAGAGGGCTCTGTGTTAGAGCCTGCTTGTTCTCAGATGAATTAGGATGACACTGATTCTGTCGTTATGCTGCGCTTAGACGCGCTGAGAACTCGCCTTGATGAAATGAGGAGGTCTTTGTGACTCTTTAAACTACAGACGACGTGCAGAAACATCAGCTGACTGCTCACACTTAGCACAGTGCTAATATACACAGCAATGCAATTGGTGGGAAGTTGTGGGGAATATTTTAAAAGGTTTAACAGAGGCTGGGGTTTATGGGAGGGATTTTATTTAATGGGCAGGCGCACAAAATAAGTAAAATACCATTAAGAATAGACAAATATTTAAAACCAAATCAAATACATATTGGGAGCTCTTCTATCACAGAGTAGATTCATGTATCTAAAGCATTTTGAAATCAGTGTTTCCTGATAACAGCATGTTTCTGCTGTTTATAGGTTTTTTTAAATGTATGTACATTGAACGTCAGTAAAAAGAACTTTGCAAGATGTACTTTCAGTTATTTTACTATATAATAATCCACAATAACTTTAACGTGAGCTCTATATTGAGTGAGCTCCAGCTTTTGAATTGATCATCGTAACTAAGATAATAATTATGCATTTGAACCACGTTTGTCAGTCCTCTTTAGTGAGAGCGTGTGAGCGTAGCGCTGGTTCGAGGGGCTTTCATGAATGTTGGAACACACCGCAAAAAGCCCCTAATTCAGTGGAATTGAAGACATAAAAAATAAAAACCTGACAAAACAATGGGAGCAGAAAAAAGAACACATTCACACACACACAAAACCAAAAATGTTAAACTGAGCAGCACTTGGAGAGAAGAAAATACAGGCGTTTCTCTTTCTGAGAATAATGGAAGTCTGGGCTCCAGCAGTGGAACCAATGAACTGCATTTCTTTCTTTTTTTTAATGTGAATTAACAGTTTTGGAAACTTGTTCATGTCAAGAAGTCCTCATCTGGCTGGTTGTGCTTGTTGCTGTTTGTCATTGAAACAAAGTAAAATTGAAGCCTTTGTTTAGGCCTGTAAATCCAATCTTGCTTCAGGAAGTCCGATCAGTTAGTTCAAGACTAAGCTGAAGCCGGGATATTTTAAACCATGTTTGACTTGGTCACTGAGGCTCCACTTTACTCACGGTCTGGACTTGTGTGTCAGAGAAACTGGTCCTTTCTCTGTATTTCTCATCACTCCCACTGTTGTAATTGCTGTATAATATATGCAATGCATCGTGCAACACTGTACACCTGCGTGAAGCCTCCTTCATAAGGTGTAATTGTTTCATCTGCCAAGACATTTAAAGAATCCAGATGGTTGTCATACCTCAGACGGTAACCCCATGGGAAAGGACACGAACGAAGGAGCTGATGGCATCAGCAACGCTACGTGTTGTTGGAACACGACAGGAATTCTGCAAATTAATCCATCGACCTGTATTCTAACTATTGTGGACATTTTTCCGCACAGACAAACGCTATAAAAACCATCAACTTCAATGAGCCAGTGATGAGCTTGAGAGGAGCGGCTGCCAGGGCTGCCTTGGCAGAGCACCAGGAGTGTCATCGTGGTATGTTGTTGTTTGCTTACAAGTGTAACCACACTGGGAGATTGTCACACAAAAAGCAGCTCTCATTTTTTCCACTCAAGTGTCTGTTGACACTTGCTGTCGGATCGAGAGGTGATCCGTGACGGCTACGTGATGGGCAGGTCTATGCAGAATTCCTCAAGTGGCAGTTACAGTTGCATTGGGCTTTCCACGATCTTGGTTTAGAAATCTAATCAATCTAATTGTATTGATTGAGTTGCTGTCATCATTGTTCCTTTAGTTTTATATTTTGACCAAGATATTTAAGTCTCCTTACAGATTCCCACTTAGTCTCAGGAGTTGTGTGAGAATTTCGTTCTGCTGCCTCTTGGTTGGTTTCCGGGATCCAGTGACAAAAACCCTTTGACAGCTAATAAAAACACACAAACTCCGTCTGTGCCCAGTTTTCCCTCGATCTCGCACAGGCAGGAAGTTAACACCGGGTTCTGAATATGTGAATATGCAGATGAAGTGTAAGGTATCACTGCAGAGGAAGAGATTTCATATGCAGGGCTTTGAATGGGTCTCCGTGAGCCCGTGTCGGTATCCGCTCCCACGCGGTACATGGGTAAGGCGACCCGGGCTGGACGGGACTGTGGTCAGCCTCGCCGGGAAGGTGGAGGTCTGAGAGCAGAGAGCTCTGTTACTCTGGTGGAGGTGAGGACAGAGTACTCAGTCAAAGACAAACGGGTCGGGGGGGGGCACAGATATGAGTGTGGACTCGTGTCTGCATGAACTGGTAGTTGTGCACTTGGTGGACTAAATCACGTCGGTACCACTTATTGATCTGTGCAAAATCAAATTTTATTAATGATAAAACGGTAAGTAAAATATATATTTATTTCTCATGTAAGATAAACATGCTGCTGCCTGATAACGCACCTAAAGACTCAAAGGACTGGTCTGAAAGAAACAACACAGGGTTTAGCAGTGAATTACAACAGTGCTGCAGTGACGCTCCGAAACACCGTCGTCTTCCTGCAACATCTCGCGAGATTTCTGTTTCTGTTTAAATAAGAAAAGGATGTTACTCTTTAACAAAAAGGTCTGACTCTGCAGAGATCCTTTCCATAATGTTGTCAGAAACTTGGAGTAACAGACGAAGCCTGTCAGCGGCACAAACAAACACTTTGACTGGACGTAGCTCGATGGACGCAGTTCGTTTCACGGCTGCCGGCTGAGTCTCACTTAGATCTCAGAATATGTAACAATATGACTCTGTAACAGTGCTGACAGATGGACTGGTTTCCACACCTCCACTCGCTGTTATTAAAGCCACTGTGTGGAGAATTGTTTAGTGATTATCACGATGTTCTTTGTTGTTGTTGTTTGTTGTTGCACCACTAGGCGGCACCAAAACTGGAAGCTTTCATTTAGCGCACACCAGGACCTGTGTGCTACCTGGACATGAATGATTTTATTTGCTGTTTAAAAATCCCAACTGTCAAAGATAGCTGCTCTCAAAAGCATGTACAGTTTGTTGTTTCTTGACATGGCGAGGCATCGACAGACCTTTATACTGAGAGCACATTTTGGCCTAAAGTTTCCAACTCTCCGTTCTGGTGTGCGAGTGTGTTTGTGTGTGTGTGTGAATATAATGATATTTTCAGTGGCAAACAGCTGGATAGCCAGAGGTTGCGCTTGTGGTTTAGCCAGGTTGCTGTTGGATCGTGGGATAGTTCGGGTCAGCAGACTTTCATGTTCTCCTGTGGGCTGATCGTCAATCGTCCATCAGCCACCGACTTGCTGTGTATTCGGTCATTTAGTCACGATCTTATTTCCTGCAGTTCTAGCTTGATACATAATGTTTCACTACTTAGTTTCAAACATCATATTCCTCTTCAGGGATTGGATTGCAGTTGTTGAGGCTGTCCCTTCCTGGAAATCTCCCCGTCACATGTTTCTTTGACGCTGTCTTTCCACTGTGGTAGGAGAAGTAGTGGAAGATAAAGGAAGAGAGGACGCCTTTCCATTGATATCCAAAACTTCCAGCAGAGCACTTCCCCTTCCCGAAAACCCTTCCCTGCCACGGGCCTCCTTCAAAGACCGCCCCACTCCGCAACGGTCCGACCCGGCATGCCGACCCCTGCTCCGATGTTCCCGCCCTGGTGAGAGAGGCGGGTGGAGCTGGGCTAGACTTGTACCCAAGCAATTGTTTTCTGCTAACCTTTCTGTGTTTGTGTGTCCATGTGGGTCTGTAAAAGTTTGAATCATGACTTTCTGCTGACGAAATGTTGTTGGTATTTAAGGACATGTGACACAGACAGGGATGATCTGAACACTGGGGGCCACACGGGGAGACGTTAATGTGATAAGATGAGTAACACTTTGGAAGAGAGATGTTCAGCTCGGATGAGTGTCGGTAAAAAAGACCAAATGACAAGAGAGTGGCAAATTTTCACATTTGAGAACCTGGAACAATCACATTATTTGAGTTTTTGCTTGAAAAATAACTTCGTGTATCAAATAGTGCAACTTTTTTTTTGTCAATCTACTAATGGATTAATTGATTAATCGTTGCAGCTGAAATAATAATTTTTATTAATCTGAAGTAGGAATCTGACCAATTGTCACCACGTTTTGCACGTAATACAAGGTAACGACATCAACAACCTGCGACGCGAGAGTCTTCGCTTTCAGCTGCAAAAAGAACGAGTCCTCCAGCTGCTGCTGTTTTTATTTGACGACACTTTAAACTTGAATATGCAAACAGCCAGTTCAGTTTTTAGAGGGCTACGCTTACAGGAGTTGCTCATTGCTACAAAATATTGTCCATGTATTTGTTGTGACGTTTGGATTCAGCCTGTCAGACCAACGTCAAACCTATTGGCCATCTGGAGCCATTTTGATAGAGAGGGATTGAAATCCCATCAGGGCTCTGCAACACGCAGAGCGTGCGTGCGTGCAGTGCGTGCGTGCGTGCGTGCGTGCGTGCGCGCTGTCTGGATTGTGATTGATCAGCTTCTCTTCCCTTAACTGAGCTGCATACTTTGTGTGTTCAGACAGAGCAGAGTGGACTTGGCTGGAGCTCAAATGAAAATAAGATCCTCGGTGCTGATTTATGTTCTTGACTTGGAGCCAGATATTCTGTCTATATCTGTCTAGTTTGTTGTCCACTCCTTAATTTTGCAAAACCTAATTTGTTTCTTTTTCTTAGTGCATTTCAGAGTATTTTAAGAATGCACGGGTACAGAGATGGAGAAATAAAGGGGAGGTGGGTGTAGTGCGGGAGGCCAGAGACAGGAAAAGTGGGGAGATGTTGAAAGACGTGGAGGAAGGCGTAGAGATAAGAAAGTGCTAATGTCTCTAATTCGCTCCAGATGAAAGCCGTTGGTGTGACGGGGCTGGGAAAAGGATGGGGAAAGGTTGGCCACTCCCACATCACACCATCATTTATGACTCGGCCTCCGCATGCTGTCAGACAGGCCATCACCATAGAAATGGTGACCGCAACACACACACACACACGGTCAGGTCACAAAGATGCACCTCTCTGATTGTGCGAGGGTGTTTTGGCAGTTCGGTTTGTTGGGTGGCTCTGCAGGTTTCTGTTTCTTCACCACGTTTACATGTGAAAACAACGTTGATGTGACAAAACAAGTTATGACAGTAAATCTGATAGTTAGCATCCATTGCAGGTTACGTTATCAAGCATTTACATTATGGACAATGCCACTCATCCCCTGCACAGCACACCGAGACCACCGAGGTGCACCACAGTCACACTGTGTATCTCCTCCACCTTGAGCAGGAAAGACATTGGTCACAATAACATTAATATCACATGCAATATTACTTTTACATTACTGCCAAAATGACCTTTTATGTTTATTTTATTTTTTTTCTTACTTACTTTTATTTGTATTCCATCAGTTTTTATTCTTATATTATTGTAATGTTTGACCATTATCTGGCACAGAATTAATAAAGTTCAGTCTTATCTTATCTTAGGTGCATCTTCTGCCACCTGAGGCCTGCTTATATAAAAATTAAAAAACCCTGCGTAGTGAGAGCTGCAGTTTTTCTATGCCGTCTGAAATGCAATCAGACTTATTTTGACTTGAGGAATTAACCACACCGTTTCAGTCCGACTTTGGATTTCATTGTTTAGGATACAAGGACTCACTACTGTGAGTAATAATGGCACCTTTCATTTAGCAGGTCCGTGATGAGATTTCTCCCGAACCACCAAACCTATTTTGAAGACATGTTTAAAATATAATGTAATGTAATATTGTACGTTTATTATAATATACCAAGGCAAGAAACCTGATTCTGATTCAAGCAAATCCCATCTCTCTTCCTTCCTCTGGTACTCAACTGCCCCAAGCGCTTTGGTTCTCCCTGAAGACGTCAGTCTTTAAAACGGTTCATAAATATTATTTTATTTTAAATGGGGCTAAACTTTTTTAAACCTGTTTTCCTTTACACAGGAGTAAATAGTGACTATCTTCAATTAATCCACATTGTAAGTAAAGTAAATAAATAATAATACAAATAATGTCCAGTGTGTCTGTGTCGTGGTGATGAAGAAACATGTGGCTCACTGATGTGTTTGTGATGTTATCAGACAACAATGGAGCCCTATGGCACAGACAGTGTTTGTGAGTAGGATCAAGTCATTGTCAGTTTCACTCATGTCATGGGATTTGTTCACCATGTTCACCAGACTTATCCTTTAATTGTACAAGAGGCCGAGCGCACATTTGTTTCTTACAGCATGAACATGTCTCATATGGTGCCCTATAGATTTGTGTGTGTTGTTTCGACATCAGCAGGCCACAGCTGAAGCACACAAAAGGTCTAATTTTGCATCTGGTGACACAGCAATACTTTCACTGTCACATGTGCATGTATAAATAGCTGTGTGGAAGATATAATAGGTTAATCCCAAATGGAAGATGTGACATGTGGTTTAATGCTTCGGAAAAAGGTAGTAAGTTGAGCTTTAGTTACATTCAGTCCACCTTAACTGCCTGTAAACGCTCCAGCCTTCCTCTGGTCAGGCTCCTGCTCTGCCATGGTGCTCAGTCCTGGGTTTTTTCTCTTTTCTGTCAACCAAATAACCTTAGAGGCTCGCAGCCAGGACACGGCCCGTAAACATCTCTAAAGAGACACTTTCAGTGTCTCTGCAACACAGACGACAAGGTATTTATAACTAAACAGGCACCATGTAACTGCCCGGCCATAACCTGGATCCTGCTCGTTCGCCTTTCTCTACAACACACACACACACACACACACACACACACACTCACACTCGCAGCTGTTGTGCTGCTCCTGTCCAGGGGGTCCTGAGTGGGCCGGGATTGACTGACTGGGGTTTGAGGTGGGGCAGCAGTGCAGAGAGAGAGAGAGAGGTTGTGTAAATCAGGCATAATGTTGGATCAGAATGGGCTCTGCTGTGGTCACATGGCTCTGTGACAGCTACCAGGGCAGCCTGAGTGTGCGTTGGTATGCGTTATTGTGGTCTGACTGTGGTCTGTCTGTGTATTTATGGGAGTGTGTTCTTGTGGTGGTGTATGCATGTGAGTGTGTGTGTGTGTGTGTGTGTGACCAAAGAGATTGAGCACCTGCAAGGGCGGTGGTCTCCAAACTTCACTTCTATTTAAGGCTCATGCAAGCAATGCCAGGGCAGGGGAGGTGTGTGTGTGTGTGTGTGTGTGTGTGTGTGTGTGTGTGTGTGTGTGTGT
>JAVQJL010007333.1:0-12487 GCA_036024295.1 Nannoperca obscura
GTGGATAGCTGGGGCCCTGGCAACCCGGTGCCAGGGGTCTCAGCCGATGTTAGTAGCCGCCATGCGCAGTGATCGAGAGCGGACGAGGGATGATTACGTAGGGTATTTATGCGGAAATGACGTAATGGGGGTGTGTTCCTGCTCCCGAAATCCGCTTAATAGCAACAATAAATGTTCAAATAAACAAAAGCTCAGGACTTCAAATGATGAATCACACACAAGCTGTATCTGCTCTCAGCTTTGTTGAGTTTAGGAGTGTAAACAGAGCAGAGTGCCAACCAAACATTGCAAAACAACTGTATTAAACTGGAACTTACAAATCAAACACATGGTAAAACTATATGTAATATCTTAATTTAAACATGTATACAAGCAATGTAAGCGCCGTATTATTTATGCTTGATAAAGTTGTTTTTGTTGCACATAAAGCTATTAAGGTTGTAATGGTGATTTCTTAAAAAGACTGGGAAAGTTACAATGCATGAGCGGATAGAAAATCAATCACAACAATCACTCTAAATCTATCGTTAAACACACTGATCACAGCTAATCACAGCCTGAAACTACCAGTATTTTCCCAATAGTTTCATTTGGACTCCCATGACTTTCATTTTAGGCTCTGAGCAATGCACCAGTCATTGTAAATACATTTGAAAGAAAGTCAATATCAGACGCAGTACACCAGTGAGAACAGTTTTTAGTTGTTGTTTTTTATTTCAAACAATGCCTTATTAATTTGTTAATGTTTTATAGTTAGATTGTGCTACAGTGATGTTTATATGGGCTTAATAACAGCACTTCAAGAAAGGCTGGAGGTGTGAGTATGTGTGTGTGCATCTACCACTTTTAGCTCAGCTGGTAAAATGTCATTGTATATAAATACTCTAATAAAAAATGGCACCATGCTATTTTTTAATTATGATTCTTGTCTTTCAGAAAAAAAGGTGTGACATTATTTTTGTCTGCAGAGGGACGGCGTTGGGGTGGATGTCCACAAAATGACAGACTTCAGTAGTTCACTAACTGTAACCAAGTGTTTATTGTAACCATGAGGACAAAGGTCCCATAACCTTAATTAAGTATTTTTTTGTGCCTATGCCTAACCAATCCTTAACCATAGCTGTGTAAGATCAGAAAACATTTACTTTTCAAATCACAATGTTGTCCTTCCTGCAGTGGCATCAGATCAGAAAATATTTTTGAGTGTTGTTTTAGAGGACATGGACCAACTATGTATTTTGTTGTTTATTTGAAGGACTTATACCTTAATATTTACCATACAGACATGGCAGTGGTATCAATGTTCTCATCTAACTCTCAACCAGAAAGCTAAAATTTCATCAACTTAAAAGGTGATAATTTGTAAATGTAGAGTTCCACTTGTTTCCACTGCCCCCCAAGTGGCCAAATAAAATATATTTCAGGTTTAAGAATAAGTTTATAAATGCTGTAAAGACTGTGTAGTCATGACTCTTCATGGAAGCCAGAAGCTGAATTAGGCAAATTTTGCTAATAATTTTACCTCGTTTTCCCACACTCCATCTTCTGTTAACCGTTCTAGTCCATCGTCAGCGCATGAAGGCTGTGGGATATCACATAATCAACCAGAAGAGTACTCATGTAAAAGACAAAAATAAAATCCCTACAACACCAGCATAATTTAAAGTTTTATCCCCAAGTATGAGCCATTGAGTCACTCTGTATTTAGATACCGCCTCCACAGCAAGTTTCAACAATAGACCGGTGAGTAAGGACTACAGGCTGCATCTCACGCAGTAGGAAATGTGGGTAAGTGAGCCAGCTCTGGCATTTTGCTTGCACAGCAGTGGCTCAGTTTGAGTCAGTATACATCTCAACATTTAGAAGGCACAGATCCAAAGGAAAACATGAAAAGCCTCTTTTGGAAAAGTGGCAGCTGTCAAACCACCTTGTGTTCAGTGAATATTTATTTAATCTACACTAAGAAACTACATGTTATATGAAATACTTGGGTGTAGTATTGATGATGAATTATGTTTATTTATACATTTATTCTATTTGTATTATTATTATTTGAATTATGTAATAATATTGCAGATTGAGCGATTCATTAAGTTGCACCTTCATTTCCAAAGAGGGCTTTGAAAATAGAGCCTCATTGAAATGACTGCATACTGCATTAATGCTGTCACTCAATGAAGAGGCATTTTAAGTACTTCCTTATTTTAATTCCAGAACAGTTTGTTTTTCAGGCAGGGAAATAAACCTTCTTCTTCTTTTCCACATATGCATGTCAGCGTGTCTGAAAATGTAACAAGGCATGCCACAGTATATTACCTAGTAGTATGGCAATGGTACAAGGTTTTTTACATTCATACTTCTTACATTTTGTGCAATATAGTCACAAAGTGTAAGAAGTATGAATCCAAAAAAGGTGTGGTACAAATATGTGATCAGGAAAACACAGTGAGACTAGCAACACTATACATCATAAAACAAATGAGTTGGCAATGATAGCTAAAATGCACTGTGGCTCGATGAAATCACTCATATATTTATACACCTGGATTCACCTCTTCTGCTTTAAATTCAATTTTCTCTGAAACTGTCTTACCGTTGCCTTTCATTCATATCAAACCACAAGGGACCTGAGTGTAAACTTTCCACCGAATACCTGGAGAAGCCCAGCAGGTGTTTTTCACTTCATCTAAAAGAGGATGACAGTATAGTACCGTAGTATTTGCATTCTGCATTCTGTTTTTGCTCTGTTTTTACCCCAGACAATACTGCTTTGATACTTTCCATTTTATCTCAAAGCAACACTGCTTAACCCACATTACCAAGGACCCAGCATTTATCCTGTCCTACCTGTTTTATTTCACATACTAGGCCGTGGCATATATAAGGGAACTGTTGGGTAGTTTATTTGAGAAAAGATTGTCTGAGCAACCTGGCAGTTTTTAACCTCCATTGCAGAAGCTAATCATTAATCACAATGTATGTAAAGGTAAATCATACGTCAATATGTGTAGGATGCATCTCTATCATAACGTGCAGGTCCAGTTGAATATACTTTACCAATGATTGTCATTGGACAAAAATCTCTTGGAAATTGGAGAATTTTCTGATTAGTTGTGGTGACTATCTTCGGTGCACACAAACATTCATAGTTCAACAGAAAACAGTCTATCACTGAAAATGCCAGTGAATAATCCATCTACACTTTCTAGTCCACACCCGACCTGGCTTGGGTAATCAGTATGATCATGTAGATAATTTCAACTCTAGAATTGCGAATGTTGTTGGTGCCATTGCCCCCAGTAGGTAAAGATGGTCTCTGGTAAAAAAGAAGCCATGCTGCTAAAGAATTAGTAAAAGAGCATAGAAAGGCTGAACACAGATGGCCAAAAACAAATCTCCAGGTGCATTGATGAAGAGAGACTTTGTATTTATAATTACTGACAAAATTCAGAAAATTAGACAAGCTGTCCATTTTTCCATATCAGACATCACTTGAAAACCAATTGTTAATGTGGCACAGTTTTATCCTATCAGTCATAAAACCCTGCAAGAAATTGTGCGACATCTGAAATCCTCCTGCTGCTGCCTTGAATGTTTTTAATTGCATGGCATCTGATCTAAATCACAAATTCACAAATGCATGACCACTGAAGGTACAGCTGCTGTTGACCAGAGATATTTGTGCACAGTTACAGAAAAAGGCACGCATACAGACTTGGATGAACAGTCCAGGAGCAATCAAACACATGTCATGCTATAATAAAATAATTACAGCCAACTTCAGTGATTTGTGTATATATGTATTACATAAAAAACAGCAAAACATTGCAAAAGATGTCATGTTAATCCAAGTCGATACTTGAGTTATACCAATTCATCTTGACTGCTTGGTATTCAGTTCAATGACTGTAGATTGCTTTGCTCTCCTGGGCCATGGTGTGGCAAAAATAAGTATTAACTTACAAATTTAGATTGTCATTCTGTGTTTTTGCCCCTGGTTTTGTTGTTATTGTACTGTCAGAGTAAAGCCTCATGTTTTCATTATTTTATCAGCCTTTTCTGTGGTTTCATATTGTTCTGCTTTATCACTCTTTGATATATTTGATATATACTGCCTATTGTAGTGCAGAGTGTTGTTCTAGACATATTGATTCTAAACCAATACCCACATATTAGTATTTGAATCAACTTTTTAAAGGATAAATTACAGTGGCTTTTGGTCTACTTTACTCAACTGTTGGATCACAGCGACCTCTTGTGGACAAGGTTTGATGTGCAGTTGTGGGAAAATATGACAATTGAGTATTCTGCAGAAAGAGACAACAACAACAACAACAAAATGTCCAAGAAAAAACATGAAGACTGTTTGACACCTCAGACTAGTTGAGATAATTTTGTACAATAGATTAAACTGCATGTACATGCCCCAACACTAACACATACCCATGTACTGCTATTGTTAACAATGCAACTCCATTAAAGCAGTTTCATTTACAATAGTAGAAGAAACCAGATCCTACTTGGGAGCTTTCAGGTGTGAAAGTATAACTGTGTAAATGGCCAGTAGAGCATAACCAGAAAAGAGCATGCTTAACTCCCCCTGAATAAATGAAGGGGGTAAGAATACAGAGTAGAAACAATCCCTCTGTCCAGCTGTTCCACCATCCGCTGTACAGACTTTTCTTTGTATATTTTGATATATGATGTATGATTTTGTTTTGCTTATTTTTTCACCGGTTGCCATATTTTTACAATTTATATTAATTTACTGTACAGACAAGGTCAGCATTTACCACTTAACCTCTGTAACTCATGCAGTTCAGTCCAGAAAACCAGACCTGTAGAACTTTATTTTGAATTCTAGCAGAAATCCTTTCCTTTCAAAGACACCAACCGTGTCAGGCTGAATTTGGATAAAAAATGTTAATATTTCATGCAGTGTGAACATCATTTAAGGAAGAGTTTGAACAAGCTGACATGAAATATATGCTTTTTCAAACTTTAAAGCTACTATAATTAAAGAATATTCCACTGATTTAGCAATGCAATCCCATGACATTGTTGGAGCAACAAAAAAAAAGTACCAAAATGGAGATATCATCTTTTTTAATTCCACGCTGACTCAAGCAATATTAGTTGAAGTAGTTCCCCCTAAGACTTGTAAACAGACTATTATTAGTAAAATTGGTGGACTTTCCCTGTAAAGAAAAACATTGGGAGAAGTGGGAGTAGTAGAGTTAATCAGAGAGTATTATATTGATAATTATCATGCTGTTTATGAGTTTGATAGTGATGATTTTGATGATAATGAAGAAAAACTGACCACTTGGCTGCGGACCCTGCTTGCAGGCTGTCTCTTTTCTGTAGACTCAATGCTCCATGTGCACAGTGGAGAGACACTAACTACTAACCTGACACCACCACCACCTGTGCTGGGTAGTCAGATGGACTTTGCAAAAGTATGTGATAGATTGATGTGAGCGTGGGTATCCACATAAAATGACACTGACAAGGCTGGCATATCCCTGCAAACAGGCTTCATGGAGGAATAAAAACATTTGGTTTGGCAAAGAAACTGTTGAGTAGCTCCAGGAGGACTTGGTTGCACACACATCTGAATGATTTATTGCTGCATGAGCAATAAATTGTCCAAGCAATTTAGATTTAGATATGTATTCTATGTGTTTGTTTGGTTTTACTGGCAAAGGTGGGATGATGTCGACAATCTAAATATATCCTATTTC
Organism: Nannoperca obscura; assembly: GCA_036024295.1. Taxonomy (NCBI): domain Eukaryota; kingdom Metazoa; phylum Chordata; class Actinopteri; order Centrarchiformes; family Percichthyidae; genus Nannoperca; species Nannoperca obscura. The sequence continues at coordinate 5,745 of JAVQJL010007333.1, forward strand.
GTTACATGGTACCTTCAAGTGAGGTGACCTAATTTCATGAAAAAAGTAACTCCTTTTATAGATTTCTGGGAAAGTGTTATATGGCCCTGGTGTCCTTTAAACATACAGAGACCAGATAAATGAATCTGTCACTTGCTGGATATATAAGAAAATATGCAAACATTCAGAAAACACATTGGATTAAAATGAATTAAACTGTATTTTATTTAGTTTCTAAATTACAATTATTATCTAACACAGAACACAACAGGTAACACAAAACGAACAGGAAGCATGGTGGATATAAACGTCTAAAAAAATCGATAAAAGCGCTTTCAAAACCCTAATATGTATAGACGCAGACTATTTACAGCTCATTCACTTATATTTAGTTCAAAGAGATGAGTCATTTTTATGTGCATTACTTTCTTTGTGACGTGACCCAAGTTAATGATTTGCGTGCAATTCTTCCCATCAATCCCTGTCAAGTCCTCTTGCACACCAGCTGCATACCATTACTGAGATATTTCACATTGTGACCGCATGAGGTAATGAGAGCAACTCGGCAACTCGAGTATACTACACATGCACGATGGAGAGAGCTGATAAAGACTCAGGTCAACATCAGCGATATGGCCCTACATGTACTCTACCCTTTTGTTTCTCCAAGGCGACGACCAGCCAGAGCCAGTTGCTCTGGCCTTTTACAACAACCATACACATCAGTGATGTTTATAATACTTTAGGGAAATGTTGTTGACCTTATTTAAATAGACAGTAAGTCTGACACTAAATTAGGATATTGACATTTGGGACAATGACATATTCTATAGTATAGAAATTTTATAACTTGAAACATGCATAGGGCACTGACAGGAGGACAGGAGGACACTGGAGTAAATACGTAACATTTTGTGCAGAGAACCTTAATGACAGAAAGATATAGGTCCTTCTGTGGCACTTATTCCTTCAGTCATGGCATAGCCATTCCTTTGCCATATTTAGAAAATGTCTTTCATGGTTACCTAATGCACCGTGTGACACTGTGACAAGGTTATCCACAACCCATACATCAAACAACTGCACTGCTACACATTAAGTGAGTGTTTGTCGGAGCATGATTTTTTGTCAGCTCACTCTTACTGATATCATGCGTGAAACTACAGATGGGGCCGCTCATACTGCAAGTTTATACAAGTGTGCATCAAACAGCTGTTTTATTTTAGAAGAGAAAATATGTAGAAATTCAAAACATTAATTTAATAACTTAAAATGTGAATAATCTGTTCTTTTTTACATTTGATGAAGGCCAGATGCCCGTGACAGCTCCAGAGCTGATGCAAGATATAGTAATCAACAGGTTCTACAGTGGGACTTTGTTGTGCAGATCATATGGAAAGTGAAGGAGAACTCTTCATGCAGTCAGTGTAGGTGCAGCCTCCAGATTTTGTGAACATCCTGCACTAAATAGTAGTGGCTATCTCTTTTGAGATCTTGCCTTAAGGCTGGCCCGGTTGCACCTCTTCACGACCTTTAGATTCTTGCATGAGGTGAACCATAAAATAAATTGCATTGCTAATAAATTAAGCTTGACAGTCATTGCCATTTCAAAGAGTAAATGTTTTCACTGCAGTTCCATTCTAATTAGAGATATATTGACCAATAAAGACATTTATTTAACAGACTGTTTTAATATGATGCATGTAAGCGCCATAATAAAAGTCTCATTTTTCAGCAAGAAGAGTGAAAATGGCACAAGTTCAAAAACAGTGTGACAAACAGGGCACTTTACAGAGGTGTTGAAAGATGAGTTAGTAGTGAGTGGTGGTGGAGGTGGTGTCATGCAGATGCCTGTTCCCATCGATGCATTGGAAAAGTGACATCAACATCAACAGGGAAAATGGCTCATTGATGACCAGGGGAGGGCTACGCTGTATATAAAGGAGAGAACCTTCCTCGCACGAAAGACTGATCAACAAGTTTGACTTTCTTTGCAGCGCTGATACAGTACTATCTCAACAAAACCTGCCTTCCTTTTTCCTGGATATAAGGACAGAAAATCTGGTAAGAATGGCATGACAGTGTATGAATACTTAATTATAATCATAATCATAATTAATAAAATCATTTTACAATTGGATATGATCAATAAAAACCCACCAAGTCCTATATTAGGAGGCAATGAAATCAATATTTGTTTAATTTGTTTCAGCTACTCAACATGTTTTCATTGCGGTGCTCGGAAGCATTGGTTCTGATACTCTTCCTTGCCAGTTTACAGATAGAGGCTAAACCACTGAGGTAAATGTAGTTTTTAGTCTGTGTCTTGACATCATGAAATATCATCTTTGGAGTGGAAATATTAGTAATTGTAATAAATGATTAATTGATGATGAAATTCTGCCTTGAGTTAACAGCAGTATTTTCTGTTTCTACAGAAAGAGAACCATCAGTGAGGTACAGCTCATGCACAACGTTCGGGAGCACAAACAAGTGGGAGAAAGACAGGACTGGCTTCAGGAAAAGTTAAAGGACATAACTATTGCCAGCGCCAAACCACAGATCAGACAGTCAGGAAATATTAAAAATATTTTCCCAAATAATGTTCTTGGATCAAACAAGTGGAAAAGTTGAATCCAACCTATGTGCTATCCTGTATCTTACCAAACAGAAGCCCCAAGCAAAGTTTGAGGATCTGACAGTGAAACCATTTTTCAAGCTGTTATTATTTTGTATGTTTGTCTTTTTTTATTGTTTGTTTATTTATTTCAGTTTTTATTAAATATTTTATTTATTTCATTTATGATTTGTTTCTTTTTATTTATTTCTTGCTTGTATGTTCTTTTATTTAAATAATGTGTTTACATTCTTTTGCAACACCATTAAAGTCAATATCTCAGGCAATCATGTGGAAGAAAAATTAGGTCTTCATACACCCGTGTTTTTAAACGTTATATTTAGTATAAGATATTATATTATATTCAGAATTCACAATTTAAAATAAATGTTGTTTACTATATATTGTAATGTGCAAATAAGGACCAAATAAACAGCTAGTCTTACATGTACTGTATGTATTGTTTTATTATTATTTTATTATAAACATCCTTTCATATTATTATTATTTATATGAATAGGAGTGATTTGTTTTTATTCTAGTTGTGAATGGCATAATCTTTTTTGCTTGTCCTTTGCTGGAGCATCTTCTTGTCTGCTCCTGATTTCTACAAAACCTTTTCTAAAGAAAACTCCCTCGTCTCACTATGTGCTAGTTATCATATAAAAATCTTAATTAATAAAGAATTTGATGCAGCAATAATTTACACTGTTTACTCACATCTTACCAGACAGGCCATTTTGCCTTCCCTAAGACAAAATTCTTAGTTTCTCAGTAGCTTTCTCTTGCCACTCTGCCTCTCTCTGAGCCATTAGGGCAGCTGACTCTATTAATTTATTGCTCACTTTCTTACAATTGCCCATAATCTTATTTTGGTGGAATTAAATCCTATATTTATAGCGCAGGTGAATGCTACTGAAACTCAGCTACTATAGGTAGAACTTCTTAAGCTTAAATTGGACATTTAATTCTATGCAAACCGGATGGGAACGGCATTTAGTAGTTAGGGTCCTCTCAGCATCTCCTTGTGTCCATTTTTTGTATGAATTTTTGTAACCTTTCTAGTAAGATATAGACCCCAACTCCATCTAAAATGCCCAGCACTGTTAGCTGTATGCCTTCCTGGACACCCCCTCAGAGAGGTTTGTCTTCCCCCAACACCTCATTGTTTCTGTGCTTCTTTGTTCTTCTAGGATGCCATAGGCCTGTTTCATCCGCAGACTGCAACCCATTCACCAGGCCTCTAAAAAACTGATATCGGACCTACTTTAAAACTATTACTAGACTTACAATGTCTATTATTCCCCATCTGTGGCTCCTTTACATGGTTTTTGAATGAAAATTGTTTCTTCCATTTCATAAGATGTTAAGGTTTTTGGGAAGTTTTTCCTCATCTTATTAGAGGTCTCGGAATGAGTTGTATGTGATATTGAGCTATAGCCTTACAAATAAACCATGATTTCTTGTACAGTTATTTAATTATTATATATGTAACTAAAGCATGACTGTAATCTTAAACAATACTCCAAAGTTGTATTATCAGGACTTTCTCAAATTTTTCAGTTTTAGTTCACATTGATATTTTTGTAAAGAACTATTTTTATCTTCTCTGATCTTAAAACAAACCGTGGGATGGACAGACCATAAAAAGCGTGAAAGGAAGGTCACCGAAAGGGATTATATCAACGTGAGTTGGTGCCTCAGTAGAGCACACTCTAAAACACTTTTGCATTTATGTTGGCTCATTTTCCCACAGTAACATTTTTTATAATACAAATTTTACCATTATGATATATTTATTACCATAATGAGTTCATAATTATCCAAGATAAAAGAAAATCCAATTTTACTCGTAAATGTACCTTAATTATGATATTTAATCAAAACTTTAACAATTCTCAAACAAAAAGTCTTAAACTGTATTTGTTTGTAACTATTTACATTTTTTTATTTTATATGCTTTCTTACGTGTTTTAATAAAATTTGAAAAAATAAAAACATATCGGACACCCATAATATCGCGAGACTTGCCATAGTTAGTCAACTCGCGATTCCCTTTTTAGGAAAAGTAAAAATCTCAACCAGCTGTTGAAAACAATTCAATGGCCTTCAAAACACTTTAATTTTCAAATCCTCCATCACCTTTCAGACAAAGCTAGTTTTAAAGCAGGTTTACCAATAGCTACAATTTCCAGCTTTGTTTGCGTCAGCACGTCGAGCCACTAACGGTCGTCACGTTGGACGGCAGCTGGGCGAGTGTTTTGAAAGGAGATGGCTGGTTAGCTCGTGAGCGATTGGAATTACACTACAGCGGAAAACGTAGCCAACTGGGTAGCTATTTTTTATATTTTGCCATATCTGCCTAGAATATGACATCCGTTATGTCAGTACTTTTGGGACAACTTCTCTAGCCACACAGATGTCTCAGAATATTATATTAATGGTGTTGTCTCGTTCAGCTAGCAGAGCCAGCTAATGTTAGCTGGCTAGGTTTGCTAACACAGCAGGCTAGCTAACCTAATCGTAGGCTGACTCAGTCTGGTAGCAACGTTGACAAGATGTTGTTCTGTGGTGTGTAATAACGTTACTCATCCAGACATTTATCGTCATCGACAGCCGTGGTCATCAGGCTTCGTTTACATTCAAGTCGACAGCACACGTGAACTCGCTGTCAATCAACTATTGTGTTAGCTGACAGCAGCTAGCCCGTGGTTTGCTAGGGGCTGCTCAGGGGATCGAACTGACTTGTTGATTTCGCCATTAGCCAGATTATGAACGGTGAAAGATCCAGACTGGACTCCCCCCTGTACGGGTGATGGCAGAACGTCTGCAGTCATATGACAGTAACTCCAGTGACACCGAAAACTGGGAAAGAAAAGCAACAAGCCGACCTCGCAAACTCTGCAGGCATTCGAGGTGAGCCAGCTGACAATCTGTCAGACCTCCTGGGAAACGTTCATAGCATTTAGTGTTACTCACTGTTAGCAGTACAGGACTAATGCAGGATTATAGATTAGTCACACATTTGGTACTGTAAATGTGAAATAAAAATGACATAAGAGTAAAAAAAAACAGTAGGTATTGCTCAAAGATATTTAAAATATATATATCTGGGTATCAGATCGTTTATCTGTATGTTTACATGGCTCTGGTTATGTATTAAGTGATACAGATAACCTTCAGTTTAAAGGACAAATGTTTGTGAAGTTAATTTCAAAGCAGCCAGTAGATTATATCATACCATCTTGAAGTCCACAAGAAGAGAAGGGCAATGTATACGACAATATATAGAGTAAGACATTTACTAAACGGTTTGTGCCAATGGTAACTATCCCTTTTTAATATTACTGGTTGTATGAGGCCATTATGGGTAATGTTACAGATCAATAAGCAGAATTATGTTTTTATGGCTAGATTTTATATTTGTAAACTTGATGGAGCTCACTGCAGTAAAAAAGAACAGATATTACCATTTGGTTAATTTATCTAGATATGGTGTGGAACATGGGTTTGTATAAAGTTGTGTGTTTTGTATTAAGTATATAAAGTTAACTTTATACAAACAAAAAACTCTATAATTACACATTTCATGATAGAAGATTTTATTGATGTAGCACACCCCTACCCCCAATAGTGACAGCATCATGATTCAGACAATTCTGTGATAGGCGATTTACAGTATTGCAAAAATTATTATCTCCAATATGTCATAATATCTGTGCAACTGATGAAGGAACTACTTCTAAACCACCAAGTGATAATTTAATCACTAAAGGATGAGGTGTTTTAAGTTTGACACAACTGTTTTGCACAACAGTAGTGAAACCGTTTGCAAAACAAATCACGTCTTACCCTCAGTCATACAATGACCACCACATGCACCTCCTAAAGACCACGGTTAGTTTGAGTTATGGAATGTATTTTTCTCCATCTAATTTATGGTATTGGTTCCTCCGTCTGCCTGTGAGGTCCTTTTCCTGTAACATTTCTGTTTTTGTTTTTTTCTGAAACACTGAAGAAACAATGGGATGGCAGAATAAAGTAAACAGGAAGGTGTGTGTGTGTGTGTGTGTGTGTGTGTGTGTGTGTGTGTGTGTGTGTGTGTGTGTGTGTGTGTGTGTGTGTGTGTGTGTGTGTGTGTGTGTGT
>JAVQJL010007337.1:0-103511 GCA_036024295.1 Nannoperca obscura
GAGTTGACAGCAACAGATTCCAAATGCAAATGTCACACTGGAATAAACTCCAGACCTTTTACCTGCTTAATTGATGATGAGATAACGAGGGAATGTCCATGAAACACCTGTCCATGAAAAAGCTCTTGACTGGACTGTCCCATTACCTTTTGGTCCCTTAAAAAGTGGGAGGCACATATAGAAACTGTTGTAATTCCTACACCGTTCACCTGATTTAGATGTAAATACCCACAAATTAAAGCTGAAAGTCTGCAGTTTAAGCACATCAGGTTCGTTTCATTTCAAATCCATTGTGGTGTTGTATAGAGCCAAAAAGATGAGAATTGTGTCGATGTCCCAATATTTATGGACCTGACTGTATGTAACATGCAAATCACTAATGACAACATCAAAAAGGGTAGGTTTTAGCGTGTATTTTGTACCTAACTTCTCTGATAAAAAAGGATATAATGCAAGAAAATCTCAGTCCTGACATGTAAACCTCTAATTGCTAAGGTTGATATTAGTGTCAAAACTAACATGTTAATTTGAAATATAACACATAATATTTTACTCACATGCAAGGCATGCATGGCTTGGCTCCTGCATATAACAGCAGAGTTGTTGAGCCCCTATTCTAGCTGTCTTGTAAAACTGACTTAATGCAATGATTCATCAAAGCTGCACAAAATGTGTCAAAGGAGATGACAGCAATGACATAATTAGTTTTGTGCTCAAATGCCAAACACAACTTATGTTTACATTTACCTGACAAGGACCGTTTGTGGCTGTGTGAATTCTTGTCAATCAGGAGCAAGGTTGTTATTACAACTTCTCGTACAGAAGAGGTTGTGGGTGTGAGGTACAATAATAGATTTGATTGCATTCGTAGGAAAGTAGAAAATAAATGAACAAATTCAGTAAAGTACTAATAATTTCATCATTACATGGAAGAGGGCTTTGGCATCGTACTCAAGTGGGTAATCTTAATAAACTTTCCACTTCCAAGTGGAAAGTTCCCACTGCTTGGAAAGTACTCAACTGCTCCATTTTAAACCAATGTAATGCGCATGTCAGAATTAATCATAAAAAATATATAAGTTTGAAAGTAGATTGTGAGATGTCACATTGAAAATAAAAGGTGTTAAAATGCTAAGCAGCTGACAATAAAACCTTGTGGGCTTATCACTTGCAACATGGAGGGTAAAGGTCGGTTCCCATGTCCTTTCAAGCAAAGGGTAAAGGCAAAGCTGACACTGTGAAGCAGGTGAAACACACAATTCTCAGGGGAAAGGAGCCCAGACAGGTTGCTTCAGCAGGAAGGTTAAGCAGTGTTAAAATGCTTGGGATCAACCTCAGTGTTCAGGGGTATCTCTACAATTCATGAGCAATCTCAGGTGTGTGGGGGTTTGCTCATAAGGCTGCTGCAGTATCCCAAAGAAAGAGAGACATAGATAGATAGATAGATAGATAGAGACACAAACATTAAGACTGATTTAATTTGAGGAAGAAAAGTTAGCCACCTCTCCTCCTGGCTAAGCCTGAGGTGACAGCTTTGTTGCTATGGAAACAATCTGAACCTCAGAAGACACATATTGCTTGCAGGAACACTGACAGTCATTAGACTGTTAATTGATAGCACAAGTGTTATTCTATGTGGTATTTTATTAATTGACACACTGAGTTAATTAATGATGGTGCGAACACTGGGGAAAGGCCCTTCTGTTGCACCGGTGTGCCCTCAACTCCGCTCTCTTGCCCAAATGTTTCTGAACGTCTTTGACAGTTCTAATGACCAAACAGATTCATGCTCTTTTACTTTTGCATACAATGCATTGCCCTATCATAGTCACTGATAGGGAAGTTTTTTATTAAAAAATTATTATTTTTATTTATGTTTTTTTTTACAACAGGTTAATTTAAGAGTCTGTAGCAAGTCTGACTTAAATTTATATTATGACACACATTGTAAAGACTAGGTCTGTTTTTATGCAACTGGCCCTGAGCTGTAAACTTAAGACTTGGAATGGACTTAGACATGACTCTCTAAAATGAGGACTTGAGTTGACACATGAAAAGAACATCCAGTAAAAATAAAAGAATAAATAAGACAGCAACAGGTAGGACTTGCATGACCACATACCTTGACAGAGCCGTCGAGGGAGGGGTGCAAGTCCCTGTGTGAACTTGGCACCACTGACAAACATATGTCTATTTTTTTTAACTAGGTGGGTACCCTGTGACGCTACAGCACCATTATGTACAGTTAAAACAGAAAAATGCTCATCTTAAACAGCATTAAGTAGTCCAACAGTATTATTCACAAATTAAACTGCACTACATTCACTTTGAAACGGCATTACGCACAACCAACAATTACAATTTTCTTGAAATTCAGCAGTAAGATCTGTGCAATGGATAGAATAGCAAGTCCTTGTCTTGAGACACGAATGTACGCAAACAGTTAATTTCTTTCAACTTTGAAAAGTTGCGGATAATCTGAGGAATTCTGAGAGCACATTCATGGTTGGGAAATGACAGTTGATAAAATGAGTGCCTGCTCTGTAACACCCTTGTTCAAATGAACTGAGGCAACCTGCAACATGTGTTTTATTATCATAAATGGGTAGAAAATGACCATAAAATTAATAATTTACAGCAACATTGTCTATTTATTATTAAAATTTAACAGCCAAATGTCAGTTTACACAAGGGTGAGTGCATAATGACCTATAATGCAAATGCCTAATGCAAAGAATAATCGAATCTGACAGAACGTGAAAATTCTGAAAAAAATTGAAATGTTTTGTTACCATTTCAAAAAGTAACTGCAGGACAAGCACATGCATAAACAATAAAAATGACCCACATTTCTGTGGATTCATTTTTAATAATGCCAGTACTAGCACACTACTATAAATGAATACAATGTTCCCATCCAGGACAAGGTTATATAATACTGTATTGCTTCTTTGAATTACTGAGTATTGCTTTTCATTAATGCTGTACTGACAGAGCTGTGGTCAGCCATGTTTGTAGAGCATGGGAATTTAAATGTGTTTTGACAAGGTTTTCTTGCTTGTAGAATTCCAACAGTACGTCTTTTCTGAGTTACCTCTGACATGTGGGGGTTATTTTAAACATTTAAACCTCTTGGGAGCATTTCTAGAGGCCTGTTTATGTGAGTTGTGTTTCAGCGAAGAGAGGCATAAGCAGCCAACATGCAAATCTCATGGGGTGATGGGGTGGTTTTCCTCTTATCCTCTTCTTTACTTTTTACTCTCCTGTAAACACACACTGAACAACACATCATTAAAGACAGTGACTGTACTGCAACACATTTTGTAAGACCAAAAATGGTTTCCTGTTTAGTAAGTCTAAAACTGGCTCAAGCCTGTAATGCATTGTTCATTAATGTCTGCCAGCTGTTCATTGTATCTGTTTCTTCTGCCAACCATACACCACAATGTCCCTGATTTCACTCTGAATGGGGACATAATGTATTTGTCATCGCTCTCCTGTCCAAACTAAATACTTGAAATACATTATGATATCTGTATTATTTGCTTAAAAACACCACCATAAAATATACAATAAAATGTAAACCAAAACTCCCCCAAAATATCATTATTAGTTCATAAAGAGAACCTGAACAATGCAGGAAGAGGAAAGCGTCTTTAAAGTGGGGGAAGAGAAGAGTCACTTTAGGAGCTTTGCTGCTTTTGCTGTTACTTGGGCCTGTCCCGATGGAATGGCTGATACAGGACGCTGTGGAGGAAACACAAAAAGCACACTCAGTTTCTGGAGTAGTCTACACACACACACACACACACACACACACACACAGGACTACAGTCAGCCAACCTTACTTTACTTATCTCATTCAGGTATTCAGCTCCAGTAGCTTCCTGTGCGGGCTCATCTGGTGCTGGCACTGTGGATTGCAGCTCAGTGCACTTCACCATCCCTCGTCTCGTGGCTGAGTCTAACCCTCTGTTTGGTCAGGCTGCTTGGTGTCTTACATGCGTGCTACGAGTTCCTTCGTTCCTCCCTGTCTCTGGATTCTCTCCTATACTGCCGCAGCTCTTCCTCTTTGTCTCCCCAAAGGTGCTACACTCCCAAATTCTAGGCATGTGCGATACCACTATTTTTCCTTCTGATCCGATACCAAGTAATAGCAAGACTAATATCCCGATACCGATAGATACTTTTAGATGTCTACTTGTGTATATGAAAATTATAACTTTTACAATGGACATTTGTGAATGTAATTATGAAAAATGTATTTTATAACTCTGTATAAGAATTAAACAAGTTGCCAAATATCAGACTTTGTTTTCTCTTTAATCAGAGCAATTAAAGACAATCTGTGCAAATCAAGTGAACTGTAAATCTGAGCATTGACTGACAGGACTGCTGCCGTGTGTGCGCGAGCGCCAAGCGTGAGTGGGGAGCGGAAGCCAGAAGGAAAAGTATTTCTTATATCCCACACAAATATTGACTACAGATTTCATTTTTTACTCTTTTAGAATTGATTACAGATTCTGTGTCATAAAACATTATTATTTCTTGTAAAAGCGGACAAGGGATCGATATTTTGATGTGAAGATCGATTCTAAAAATCACACGTCTAGATCAGATTGTATCAATATTTCTAGATCGATACGCACATCCCTACCAAATTCCCATTAAAAAAACTGGACTTACAATGGTAGCTATGGCCCTCATTTATTGTACATTATTTAAAATTATGTCACTTCATATTATCAAACAGTGCATCATTGTGATGTGCATGGAAGTTATTTATTTTAACACAGAAATGCCTGTTTCTTATAGCTTCAACTTTTCCCAGTTTTGAAACTGGCTCATTTTGATCTCATAATAAGTTTTTATTCCATATAAATAGATTAGTTCTATTTTCAATCTGTTGTTAATTTTGTTTGTGTCGTGTCTGTACACACTAATACATGAATGCAAGAATCACGTAAATCCAGTTCAACTGTATGTAACCTTAGCTGCAGGCAAAGCCATTAAATTAAATGTAGTAAATTAAACTAATTAAAAAATTAAAACGAATTAAGTTTTAATCTGTGATCCCTGCTGTGAGGGCTCAATAATACACACACTTGCACTTGTTTTGCCTCTCATGCTGAGATCTCTGAATTTGCCCCATTCAATTAATTTAACATCTTTTTCTTTTTGTCATGAGTTTTTGTGAGTTGCCAGCTTTGTGTTGTTCTATCATCGAATGGACGAGTGAAAAACTTGATGCGCCTGTCAATAAGATGTCTCTGAAGGATACTTTGTGCCCATCTGACATTTAAACAAAATTGATTTATCATGTAGCACAGTGAGGGGATGCTATGCGTTTGTGTGTGTGTGTGTGTGTGTGTGTGTGTGTGTGTGTGTGTGTTGCACGAGGTGCACATTGTTTCTCTTAAATCTGACCTTCTCCACTTTATACAAAAATGTGTTGTAAAAGATTTAAGTGTTAAAGGAAGACTGACATCATTTCATATTGTTTATTAACATCAACTAGTCTCCTGAAGAGATCTAACCCAACAATTTACCCTACTGTGTGAGTCTTTTCTGTGTAGACAGATCCTGATATGCACTCACAGCAGCTTATTAAAAGCACATAAAGAGCCATACCATTTCCAGTTAATTGTAGTGTACTCTGCAACTGAAAATAGTTACTGAATTTCTGAACTCTGGAAAGTACAGCTTGTCACTGCACAAGCATTTACTCATTTGCAGGGTAGTGGTTTAATTGCTGCTTATTTGTTTAGCTAATTGTTAGCTATTAACTGTTACTTCTGTTTTTGAATTAACAAGTCTGGGTCAGATTTTGACCAGTATGACAAGTTTGAAACACCAAGGCAAGGACGTTTCTTAATTTAGCACATGCCATTACAATTATACTCAAAGTACTTTATTTTATTGTATTTTTTATGGATAATTGGATGATACATTTTCCAGCAAGAAGGCATCAGATATATTGGGTTTGGCTACACAAGACAATGCATATACTAACAAGAATTGTCTGTTTTGCTAATTTCATGTGATAGGTAATTGTTTAAAAAAAGAGTAACTACACCCAGGCTTAAAATCTTTCTTGTTGTTGCCATCTATGTTCTATGTTCTATTCACATCATGTGCTATACAGTATTTTATAACGCACAATATAAAACTTTTTGGGAAACCCTTTTTGACTTGTCATAGAGGAAATAGCACTAATAACGTTAATGATGGCTCCTCCCAATGACGCACAACAAACACACAACAAACAGGGTCCTGGAACTGGGACACCTAACTGGAATACAGCCATCGTTAATGGTATTAATTTTTTAATGCTATGTTTTGTAAAGATCTATGTACAACTCTGTAGTCAGATGTGCAAGAGACTTGAACATTTCAACACATGGAGCAGTACTGTTTAAGTGGCACGTGGTTCCACAGCACTTTATTCTTACCTGTTTGGCCACAACAACCTTTTGTGCTGTGTAAAGTAAATTAGCGCTGACATATTCAGTCCACGCGGTTGGGAACGTAGTGTTCATTTCCATTCTTACTTTTAGTGATCTTGACATTGCTTTCAACAGCACTGCAGACATGGTCTCTCTCAGGCGTGTGGATTATTGCCTGAATTGAATTACTCTCACTGTTTTAGTTGCTCTATTTACAGTGTGTTTTCTCGTTGCCTCGTCCTCTGGTGAACACTACCCAGGAGTTCACGTTGAGTGATCTGTGTGCGTGTATGTGTGAAAGACACAGACGGACATGCAGAGACAGTGTTGTTCATTCTTGGGCTGCATGCACACAAGTGGATGTTCTTGTCACTTCATCTTCTTCTTGATTGTCACTGTGATGTCTCAGAGCTGTCCATCAAGAACACATGGGAGATCACATGAGGAACATGGTCCATAGCAATGCCTCAGACCAATGTGTTTGTTGTTTAAACCAATGCTTTATTCTGTGTTATCTTATATATTGTATCCATGAGTCAATTGGAAGGTCATTTTATGTATTATCCTAAGTGTTAAAATATTATGCAAACAAACGAAATTGGGTAAAATATGCATGACAGCAGGATCACTGCCCTGCACGTGTTTATCCATTTACCACTGGGGAAATAAAAGGGCATTATCAAATACAAGCCTACAAGGCCCAAAGGGGCAAGATAAGATCCTTGTATCATTTATGTGACATCTTACCTTTGCAGAGACAATGTCTGTCTGTGGAACAAAGATGAAATATACTTAGCATAAACAGTAAATATTTCAAGCTTTGGAGCGCCATGCAACTTAACTTTGCCATACTTTTTAAAAATAGCACCATGTCTGCAAACAATGAATAATTCAATAGCATATTTAAAAGCACACATGCATGTTTTAGCAATTGAGGTCTAATGCAAGTACTTGTACAACCTTCTGTGGTTATTCATAGTCACTAACTATGTTGGCTTAAGATTTTTATGGAGTCATTAGTACAGTTAGTACACTATAAAATTATTACAACTAGATTTTTTTAAATAAATGCAAAACTTGAGGTGGACCAGCGTGTCAAATTATCTGCTATTTAGACTTAAAACTTCTGAACTAGGACGTTCTTATTTATTGCATGATCCACTGTTTCAGAACCTTTCTTGCTTCTTGCAATTCAGTTTTTATTAAATATGTTGCCCTGCTTGACATATATCCATAGTGGAAATTACTTTTCCTATGCTTGCAAAATCACTGCAGAATTGTAAAAGAGTAGACAGTGGTCCTTAATCTGCTCAATAGTTAAAGCTGAAAAAAAAAAGAATATTTAAAACCGCAGTCTTGTTGCAGACAAATTATCAGTAAATAAAGTAGTAGTATAAAGTAAAGTAATAGAAATAAATAAAAGAGGGACAGAGGCACAAAAAACCCTTTAATACTCTGAAATGATGTTGAGATAATGTTCCTGTTAGGAGAGGCATGAGACACGGCTGTCCAATTTCTGGACAGAGTAACCTTTGTTATGCAAATCTGGGGACAGATTGATTTGTCATCCCTTGCTAGAATTTACCAAAGTTTTCTGCTGGTGTTTTCAGCTTGTGCAGATGATATCACTGTTTTTTAATCAACAGGGGTGAATTTTTAGAAGGACAGTTTAGGGCAGGGGTCAGCAACCTTTAACACCCAAAGAGCCATTTGGACCCGGTTTCCACGGAAAAGAAAACACCGGGAGCCGCAAATACTTTTTTTACATCTAAAATGAAGATAACACTGTATATAGTTTTTTTTACATTACGCTTTGTATAAACAACTATAGTGTGATGCTTAGGAAATCCATGAAGTGCTACAGAGAAATGTACATTTTATTTATGTAATGAACACATTTTGAAATCTTAAATAAACTCAGCTGGGGATTGAACCAAGGGCCTCATACATGCAAAGCATGCACTCTACCACTGAGCTACACACAACACCTTATATGACCTTTGGGCTTTCGGAGTGTGTACCGTAGCCTTGACCTGGTTAATGGGACTTCTGCTCCTGAACCTCTGCGCACAGTGTCTGAACATCGCGGCTGTACGAAGTCACTTTCATCTTTACACAGGACTGTAAGCTGTCGTCTGTGAGGCGTGAGCAGTGTTTGTTTTTAACATAGTTCATGGTGGAGAATAGCTGCTCACATACGTATGTGGATCCAAAGATTGACAAGATGAAAGTCTCGATAAATGCACGCCGTTTGGGCGGGTATACCGGCTTCTGCGAGTGTGACGCTTATTTTGAGCGACAAAAAATTATAAAATATTATTTTATTTTTATATTTCAAGATCACAATGATTTTCCAATTTAGAACTACAATTTAAAAAAAGAACTAACACAAATACAAAATACACTTCAATTAAATACTTTAATTATTATAATTTATTTTCCCAAGCCACGCGGAGCCGCAGTATAAAGGATGAAAGAGCCACATGCGGCTCCGGAGCCGCGGGTTGCCGACCCCTGCCCTAAAAGAACACAAACTCATCTAGGTTGAGCTATAGGTAGTGTTTTTCACAATTACAAAGCTATGGAAATAAGACCAAAGTTGTAATCAAGCAGAATTATCCTTTCTCCTCTAAATATCCTGGCACCTTAATCTTCATATGATTATATGATAATGGCTTTTCTGCTCGCAACATCAAGCAGTAGAACATCCCTGGTGAGAAATGTGAAATTTGTGGCCTGCACCCTCAATAAGCACTGTCATACAAATCAAATTAATATTGTGCCTCACAACCTTCATGTCCTATTTAATCACCAGTGCAGTTTATTTTGACCCTGCTCTCTCATCCTTCTGCAGAAGGAGGCTCTCCACTGATGTCACCCTGTGTTGCAGCAGAGGGACCGACCCCTGATAAATGGCTATGGCTTTACTCTCATGAGATCTTTAATTAAAGCACCCAGATAGATACATAGACATACATGCATACACATTGTGTAAACCCTACACACAGACACACACACACACACACACACACACACACACACACACACAGCCTGTGGCACCACACAAGGGCAAGAAGAATGGGATTTAACTGAGAGAGTATAATTTAAGGGGGGAATATAAATGGAGTGTTCCTTTATGGTGCGGTAACATTGGCCTATGACCCCATTCTTGTCTCAGTCATCTCCTTCCACTGTGCGAGAATGCAGTTGGTTAGTTAATTACAAGAACATTAATCTAGATGGAGATTAAATAGGGAGGTGCAAGTTGAGCAGGTATTTTAAGTCTATGTCACTTTCTAGAAATTTAAAGACTTTTAAACACTGCACAAAATATTCTGTATTTAATAATACATGCCTATATATAATGATGGAAAACCATGCAAACACAAACAAATGAGCACTGGTTGCTAATAAAGGGTGAGTAAAAAACACTGAGGACAGGATAAATTACTTGTGAAACCAGTTTAATGTACATTTCCATGGAACACTAATTACATCAGACAACAGATTCATGTTGTTCATGTTATTCATCACTAAGCTGCTCTGAGTTTTTCTTTTTATTATTAATTTTTCACAAGCTGTTAAGCTGAGAAATGATAAATAAAGGTCTGGTTCCCTCTGCAGTTGAGGTAAATATAAGCTCCAGTCATTTTTTGAGAATTTACCATATATGCATCATTCTCTTTGAGGCAAGATGTGCACTCTTCTTGTCACGCTATCCTGTTTCCCATTTCTTCAAGTTGTCATCCGAATACCTGCCAGTCATCTCGATGAGCTACCTTCTTTGACACTGTGTCTACCCAGAGGCCAAGTTAACCAGTATCTATAAATGATTTTAATGAGAAAAAGTAGCATGGACTAGTGTCTTTGGCTCATGTGAAAAGGAAAACAAAATGTTGTGATTGTTATGGAGAAGTAGATGGACAATGGTGGCAGCTGTTCTAGACTCTGTAACCTGATGAATGCAGATGGATGCTGCTTCTCTGCCCAGATTAAACAAGCTGCCTCTTGTAGACAGGAAGACCAGGCAGAGCCGTTTTGATCTTATTTCATTCAATTGGGTGATGGACAGTTGCAGCAGACACATCTTTGGTGCTTTAAAGAGCCTGGCTCAATATGTAGCTGAGAGACAGGAGAGAGGGAGACACACACAGCTAGATACTGGTGTCACCCTTTACAGGGCCATTCTCCTCCATGATTCGGATTAAAGGCTTTATTGGGACTGCTTGGTGGAGGTTTCATTGTGTTTGCTTTAATTGACATGAAGCGTGTCTCCTCTGAGATGCTTTTTTATTTTAAAGAGTGTAACAAGATTTATGTAGCCCGATGGTACAACAAGCCAAGGCAAGTATTGTATCCATCATCAGTGCAACAAGTTTTCTGGATATGATTTATGGAAATGTGCTCTCTGTCCTTTGATAACAGCTATGGCATGAAGAGGAGGAAGTCCATTTTAGTCTTGTTTAATTCAGCACTTTTGTTTAATTAATTGGGCACTTTTGTTTATAGTAATACAAAAAATATATATAGTTACTTGCTTTCTTACTGGAAATGAGATGAGAAGATCATGTCAATCTTTTGTGTGTGTGAGTCGTTTGAATAAGGATGTGTTTAGCCTAGCTTAGCACAAAGACTGGAGGTAGAGAGAAACAGCTAGCCAAGCTCTGTACAAAGCTAAGAAGGAAACCAGCACCTTTTAAATTCACAAATAAACACACTGTATCTTGTAAAGATGTGCAAGTATATTATAATTTACTACCGTGGTGGAACATACTGACACCATCATCATAGGGTTCGGAAGGCACCGTGAACACAGCACAGCAGAGCTAGAAAACCAAGCTCCTTGTGAGGCTAGCTTGACCTATCATGACAATGCTAACAATGCTGCGATGTTAGATGTTGGAGAGCATTTAGTTTACATGACTGAAAAAGAGAAAACCCTTTTATCAACTAAACTGTCTGTATATATGGTGCTTTTAAGTGTATCTTATATTCATGCTTTTGAAGTCCAACAAAACTAAATTATGGAGGTATGGAATTCCATTGTATATCAGCCTAATAATAGTATTTCAGGAGACTTTGATGCAACAGCCTATAAACAGTGTAAAGAATACAATTCAAGAGGTGTTTGGGAAGAGTCTTGCTAATTTCCACTGCTTCCAGTGAGCTAGACTAACCACATCCTGGCTCCAGGTCGATGATTAATGCACAGATTCATAAAAAAACACATTATAATAATAATATAGTATATTCTTCTAACCCTAATATTCAGAAGTTTCAGATTACTTTAAAGCGCTGCTCTTTTTCTACAATGTCCATTCTGTTACATGCACCTCTACGCTGGAAAAGTTGTCACATTACCAGCAACAGCAAAGGTAGTTTATTTTAAAAAATAGAAAAAAACTGCAGCTACAGAGGCTGAGACTGCAACAACAGCAGCTACTCACTACGGCTGAACAGACAGAAGACTGTCACCAACCAAATGTCAAACTTTAAATGATTAAAGTAAAACATCAAATCCTTAGCACAAATGACATGACAATGACATCTTCTGCTTTTAGTTTAAATGCAGCAGTGTATGCTTGGACAAGACCCCATATATATCCTCTATATCTTCGGTTTCCTCTATTTTGACAGGAATGGGTGCCTAGCTTCCTCTTTCTTGTAACACATAACAGCAGTCTGTTTTATTCAAACCTGTTGGGGAAGTGGAAGGAATTGTCTGAAACCTGGGGTAATGTTGGATCTAAAAACAAAGTACCACGAGTCACTAGCATGTGTCAGACTGGGCGATCAGTAAAATAAGCAAGGTGATTGGATTGTGTGGCAGGCGCAGGTTGTACCAATTTCCTGAGTTAATAGCAAATTTCTCCTTCCTGCCTTGTTGTGTTTCCCGGGGCTCTGGCAGACGCTGACTGGCCATCGTGGATGGCATGGAGGGCTTTGCGGCCACAACTGTTGAGGTAAACAACCCCAGCCTGACCTGGTGTCACCTCGCTGTTGTCCCTGAATATTTCGGCAAACGTGTTGTTTTCAGAGAAATAAAAATAAATACTGGCATGAATTATGGTCCAATCCAAAAGAGGTTTTTCAGACTTTCATCCACTCTCTGTGTCTCTTTTTCTATCTGTTGGGATGTCTCTGTCTCTTTCTCTGTCTGTGTAAGGAATGTTGTGATGCAGCTGGTACTGAAGCACAATGGCATGATCAAACAAACGGTGCAGTTCTTAATGAACGCAGATAAAGCCACAGATGAGACAGATGGGGTTCGGCTATACATTGCAGTGATGTCTCTTTTGAACAAATGGATTATCCTGGTAATGATGTTTCATTACAGATTTTATATTTATTTCTGACAAACAAAACAAATTACCATCTGCATTTAACTTTATTAAATTGAATTAAAACCTCTTGCTGTTATATGTATGTGTTTTCTGCACCTTTTCATTTCCCAGCATCTCCCACTGTGACCTTTTAAGGTCTTTTTAAAGTGGAGGTAGGAGAAGGCACGCCTGCAGTCCCATATTATTGGATGAGGCAGCTGACAAATGTGGCAGTGTTCACGCGTGAGCTTCTATTAATCTCCCAAACGATGCAAGGCCTAATGGGAAGAGGACTTAAGAGAGGACACAGCTTTCTACGCTTCCTCCAAGACACGGGCAGAGAGTAATGTCCTATTGCAATCAGATTACTCCTTTCTCCCTCTGACTATTTCCTGACACCAGCCACGACACTCCCCCTCCGATTTATTTCACTGGCCATTGTTAATTTCCACTTGTGGTTATCCATCTTTTTTCCCACTTTACTTTAGCAGAATTTAATCTGTTCTATCTTTACACATAATTTTTCTTTCCCGTACTCAGATTACACAGAAATTGTTCATGAACAATTAAACATATAGTAGTTCACACACTGCATAGCCATTGTATTACAAGGTCATCTAACATGTAGTGGTCAGACATAAACTGCAACCTGCATAAGAAAAATCTAAATAGGTGCAATGTCTTGAAATTAATCCTCAAACTTCAATTTAAACTTCAAGACTGACTGCAGGTTGCATGTAATCACCTGAGCTGCTCTTCTCACCTTGTTGCCACTGTTGCCACTTTAACTTGCATGCAGGGAGCATTGTTTGGTTTGGTCAGGTGTTGACCTTGCAAGCAGGCTGAGCTGCTGTGATCATGCCACACTTTGCCATACTTTCTTTATCGAGCTTTGTTAAATATGTAATATATACACTGAACAAAAATATAAACGCTCCAATTTTACATGAGCTGAACTCAAAGAGCTAAAACTTTTTCTATGTACACAAAAGGTCTATTTCTTTCAAATATTGTTCACAACATTGTCTAAATTCATGTTACTTCTCCTTTGCCAAGATAATCCATCCACCTCACGGGTGTGGCATATCAAGATGCTGATTAGACAGCATGATTATTGCATAGGTGTGCCTCAGGCTGGCCACAATAAAAGGCCACTCTAAAATGTGCAGTTTTACTGTATTGGGGGGGTCCGAAAACCAGTCAGTATCTGGTGTGACCACCATTTGTCTCACGCAGTGCAACACATCTCCTTCATATAGAGTTGATCAGGTTGTTGATTGTGGCCCGTGGAATGTCCTCTTCAATGGCTGTGTGAAGTTGCTGGATATTGGCAGGAACTGGAACACGCTGTCGTATACGCCGATCCAGAGCATCCCAAACATGCTCAGAGGTGACATGTCCGGTGAGTATGCTGGCCATGCAAGAACTGGGATGTTTTCATCTTCCAGGAATTGTGTACAGATCCTTGCAACATGGGGCCGTGCATTATCATGCTGCAACATGAGGTGATGGTCGTGGATGAATGGCACAACAATGGGCCTCAGGATCTCGTCATGGTATCTCTGTGCATTCAAAATGCCATCAATAAAATGCACCTGTGTTCATTGTCCATAGCATACGCCTGCCCATACCATAACCCCACTGCCACCATGGGCCACTCGATTCACAACGTTGACATCAGCAAACCGCTCACCCACACGACGCCATACATACTGTCTGCAATCTGCCTTGTACAGTGAAAACCGGGATTCATCCGTGAAGAGAACACCACTCCAAAGTGCCAGATGCCATCGAATGTGAGCATTTGCCCACTCAAGTCGGTTACGATGACAAACTGCAGTCAGGTTGAGACCCCGATGAGGATGACAAGCATGCAGATGAGCTTCCCTGAGATGGCTTCTGACAGTTTGTGCAGAAATTCTTTGGTTATGCAAACCAATTGTTGCAGCAGCTGTCTGTGGCTGGTCTCAGACGATCTTGGAGGTGAAGATGCTGGATGTGGAGGTCCTGGGCTGGTGTGGCTACACGTGGTCTGCGGTTGTATGTACTGCCAGATTCTATGAAATTGCTTTGGAGATGGCTTATGGTAGAGAAATTAACATTCAATTCACTGGTAACAGCTCTGGTGGACATTCCTGCAGTCAGCATGCCAACTGCACGCTCCGTCAAAATTTGCGACATCTGTGGCATCGTGCTGTGATAAAACCACACATTTTAGAGTGGCCAGCCTAAGGCACACCTGTGCAATAACCATGCTGTCTAATCAGCAGCTTGATATGCCACACCCGTGAGGTGGATGGATTATCTCGGCAAAGGAAAAGTTCTGACACGAATTTAGACAATTTTATGAATATTAGAAAGAGACCATTTGTGTACGTAGAAAAAGTTTTGGCTCTTTATATTTGTTCAGTGACAGTGATTAACATTGCCACCTATGGTTTTTCAAAAACAAACAAGTGCCTTTGACTGTTCATGACTCCCACATGCCATTTGTCCCATTTTAATGAGTTTTGTTAGACTAAAAATTTGAAATTGGGGCAAATGAAGGTCATTGTTTGCCAGCTCAATAGTTTATGTAGAAACAACTCTTCTGCCTACACCTGTAATACATTTAAATACTGCACACCCAGTCAGTTTTGTTTTCAGAGGCCATCTGCTTTGATTACATTGACCTGAAATGTAGAAGTCAACAGAAAGGGACACTGGCTGTAAAAAGCAGCATAGCTTGGTATCTGAGTGGACAAGAACATGACCGTTAAATCTGAAACCTTGTTAGCCTTCAGTATGACGGTTATATGCCGCTTGTATTCATTAGTCAGGCATAGCGGTAGAAAACAAGTCTGCATCTTACTTTAAAATCCTGATGAGATTTAGCTTAATGAGACCAAGTGTGCTTTGCTTGGAGACATCCATGGTTACAGTTTAAGTTGGTGTGGCAGTGGTCAGATGCAGTTGTATTTAGCCCAACACAGGATGCATAATCAAACCAGAACCCATTTACCACCACATTAGTGCAACAAATTGAATAACTGAAAGCAATTCAATTTTAAAGAGTTGCCTTGTACCTGTAGTTCAGTACTTTGTTGGTCCAAGCAGTAGGAAATGAAAAATTTGGTGCAAACCAAGACAGGCAAGTGATTTGAACAGTGGTCACTAGTATAAGCTGCATTTAATAAAGACCGTATACAAAATACTGATGTATTTTACCACAATGGCCGTGTTGTTGAATAGAAATATCACTACTGCCATCTAGTGAGAGGCCACAGCAATGTCAAGGCAAAGGACAAAGTTTTATTTAATATATAAACATACAAAAACAAAAAAAACACCGAAACATTGTTCAACATTAAACAGTAGGGTGAGACACTTCAGATTGAGTTGATGGCTCTACATCCTATAGAATAAAAAAAACAAGTTAATGATTCATTCTAATCTCCACATGTACATATGTAGTAAAAAATAAAAAACAATGCACCTCCATGGATCTTACCGTGTTCACGTCTTCAATGATGACCAAGCCTCTCTCCTGAACCTCAATGTCGCTCTCCGTGTTGTTGTGTGAGCAGTACTCTTCACTCTCCGTCTCCACAGTACTGGGCTGAGAAATGACAAGCATCATCATATTGCTGCTGGATGAATATTGAATATTTTTCAAGTGTACATGACCGAGTTTACTAGAAACTGAACACATGGTAAAGTACACAAGACAAAAAAAGGCACGCACACTTTAGACCAGAGAAAGTATGTGCATTTCTAAATAGGTGAAAATATCACCAACCTCATAGTCAGGATCCTCCTCGGGGACGTCGTCATCAGCGAGCTCCTGAGTGAGCGCCTCCACCCAGGTCGGATGCTCTTCATCCTCCTCATCCTCGTCCAACTCATCCTGCTTTCTCTTGCTGCCCTTTCCACAAGGTTTCGTAGGAGAGACTCTGATTTCTGTTGGGAAAAGAGCTCATTTTAACACTTAGTCGCCACGTGCTTCTGTGTAGCATGCACATCAGAGAGGTCAGAAAATCACACTTTACTCCTACTGCAAAAACAAAAAGTTGCGTTTGATAAAGTCAGGCCGTTTTTGGCCCTGCTTGATAAACAGGTAGTTGATGAAATTTGCAGTTTCCTGGTGAGCCAACAAGTAGTGTTTTGGCATGCAACCCCCAGTCAGGAAATGCTGCACTTGGCGGGATAAATTAAGAAAAAACCACTAGATGTTTCCTGTACCAAATAAATTCAGGCTTGTCCTGCCTTTGTGTGGGTATACCTTAATGTTACACTAGATAAAGTCTAGTTTCTAAGCCTTTGAACACAATTAGTCCCACCTAGTCTATCCCAAGTAGAGGAGCAGGGATGCACAGTGTATGTACTGGGATAAACAAACCCTGCTGAATGAACTACGGATGGAAAAGACTGCTTGCTACAGAATAGCTTGATGAAAACACAAAATAAATCACAATATCACCAGCTGCATCGCTGTCGTACCTGGCGAGAGGGAGAGACCAATGCTGCTGGACACCGGGTAACCCAGGGCGCCCTGCACCCAGCGCGGCAGGACGGACAGCAGCAGCCGGGTGACCCTGTGCAGGCGCTTGCGGCCGGCGAGGCTCTGGCGTCCCGGGCTGGAGACCGCGGGGCTGACGAGGGCTCTCTCTCGTGGCTGCCGGAAGCCCAGCACCCACCAAAACCCGCGGTACGTGTGCACCTGCGAGTGAGCGCCGCGTTAGGTCGTTAAGTTAAAAGTTAACGGGCTAAAGTCAACCAGGCATTAGCAGCAGCTCGTACCACGAGGCCGAAAGGCCAGAAGAGGCCGCGCAGCACGGAGCGAAACACGCCGCCTCCCCTCACTACTCTGTCCTGCAGGCGGGGAGACAAGACAGGCCAAGACTACCACAACGTCTCTTTAGGTTACAATGGATCCACTAGTTACCTCGTTTTGAGTGATTACCTCGGTGCTGTGCTCGTGCTCCCGCTCCCGCTCCACGGCGTCTCCGCTGATTTCTAAACTCATCCTGCTTCGGGTCAACGCCTGGTGGTCCTGCCGGCCTGCGGTGAGGAGGAGAAGCTCAAGGTCTACAGCACGTGCGGGGTTTGAAGGGTGAGATGTACCCTAAAGTTGCCACCGTGTAGCCAATCAACGAGGACAAAGCCACCTGGAGCAATCAGAGTGGACCAATGATCAAACCCCGCCAATTAACGTGCAGCAGGCCAACACGTGGTGGTCACGTGACCGAGTTAAATTTCATTATAGGGGTGAAATTTGTAGTTTTATCAGAAACTGGTGACGTGCAAGAATTCTCAACTTTTTCCTTAACACTGCTGTGGGGCAACAGAAACCCTACATCACCATTACACTGCATATTCCTGATGACTTTGTGTACTGAATATATTTGGACAGTTGGCCAGACATATCAAACGAGCCCAAGTCATCATCTTGGGCTTAAGGAAGGTGCAGTGACCATTATTCACCATTTTCTCACAACACGGAATTGATTAATTGTTAAAATAATAAGCAGATTCATTGCAGCCAATAGTTGCAGCAAGTTAAACGGTTAGTTCTCAAAAATGAGTAACACGGTACGCACTGATGCTGTGAGAGGCAGGGAGATGCTGCATCTCTGTCTGCTCCTTAGCATATGAAGAGGTTTAAGAGCGAGGCCCATCGTTGTGCTTCCATAATTGACAAGTTCCTTAATTGGTAACCGTTTCCGCCTCTGGCTTTCATCACATTTACGCATCTGTTGACGCATTTGATGGAGGACTAAAGTGGGAAGTAGAACAGTATAAAAGGTGTCTGTCATCTCTCATCTTGCCAATCTACAAGAAAGCCCTGTGTGCAAAGAGAGTGAAAGAGATTCAATGATGGACAAGAACACAGTCACACAGACGTTCAGCATCGGAGCCATTTGCAGTGGAACCAAAGCTCCGGTTGATTTCTACCCAGCGTGCGGGCACAGCAGCGCAGGGATCCGCACACTCCTGTGGGCTACCAGCAGTGCAAAGTCCTTCGGGTGTTCTCTAGGATTGGACTCCCTGACAAGTCGGGAGAACATTTTTCCAAATATCCTGACACCTGACAGCATCCCACAGTTCACTATACCGAGTCTGTCTGTGCAGAACAGCTTAAGATCACTGGATACAGAGTCAGAAGAGGGCTTAGGGAGTTCTGGGACTGAGCCGAAGTCATATTTATCTGCCTTGCCGGCCTGCTCCACGCTCTCAACGTCCACGTCATCGTCAGGCTTCAGTCTGGTTCGCTCAGACCGCAAGGCTGAGCGGAGTGTCTCAGACCCCTTTACCCAGAGGAGATCTCTTCTTCAGAGGGAGGCATCCTTTCCCTGCTCCTTCACCGAGGCCCAGCACTGCCTGGACCCTGCCAGCAGAGCCGCCTTCTCCCTGCCACATCTAACCAAAGTCACCACCCCGTACGGCTTCATAACCTTGAGCCAGAGCCCGCAGATGGCGAGCGAGGAGGCACTTCTCTGCCAGGTTGGGCTACGGCGCTTAAACAAGGACGAGGAGACTGCATGCTGTCCCAGCAAAGCTCCAGGGACGAGGACAGTAGACAACAACGGCAACTCCTCTCGCCTGTCAGAAGATGAAAAAAGATTGTCTAAAGACTCAGTTGACTTGCAGAGAAAAGGAAGATCAGTAAAGGAAGACAGAAATGCTTCTTTGGCCTCCTCCAGCAACGCTACAGTTTCATCCTCTTCTACAACCAAACACCCAGACGGAAAGCGTAAACGGCGCTTCTACGACGTTATAAAGAAACACTTCACCTCCCGCCATTAGGAATAAAATCACAGGACTGATTTGCAACAATGCCAAGGAGAAGTGTTTTAATGCAACTTAACTTGCTTAACATTGTGCGTTGATTCATGTAACAGTGAAATATACAGAAATATCTTCATGACTGTATACCAGTTGTTGTTACTGTGTGTGTGTGTATATATATATATACATATATATATATATATATATATATATATAAATAAACCAGTGTAAACAGATGCAATACATGTTGTGTGTATTCTAGTCTTTCATCATAGTCACATTTTAAAGTTCCTGTTTCTTGTGTTGAGAAGCACGAAGGGTCATCTTTAAGATTCTCATCATCACAACAGGCAGAGTGCATACTTCACAGCAGCCATGTGTTTAAGGTTAATGAATTTCTCCACCGCTTTCATGATCCTAAATGTCACTCCCTCTCAAGCCGCCGGCTCCTCCTGTTCCGCTCCCTGCTGAATACACCTATATAGTTTCCACAGTAAACCAGAAATGCATATCCTGCAGTGGCGAATGTGCGCTGATGCATCCCTCAGGCCGAGAAATCGAGCACTTGTCCACACTTCTTCGCATTTGAAGAGCTTCGGTGGAGAGGCCCTTAATGATGGTTGACTAATGTGTCCTCGTAGGCTGTGTCCTCAGCTCCCCCACACAGTGAAGTTTAGTGGGTAAATATCATTGTGACGCAGATTGCTCTGTTCTAAGCAGAGGGGCGAGGAGAATACAAGAGTGAGTCCCTGAACACGAATACATTAAGGTGATCTGAATTCACAATCACTCGCCGTGTTGTTTGTTTATGTGCATGATAGAGGTCATTTTACATCAACGCTTTAAGGCATGTAAGAGTTTCTGCTTTCAATTAATTCACTAACAGTTGAGTGACTTAGATGCATTCTTTGAAAAAGCAGGAGTGGATGAGGACATGGTTGATGTTAGAAAAAGGTAAGTCATGTTGAGAGCACACACAGCAATGAGCAGAACAGTGCAAGTATCTGTTCAAATAAAGGAAGTTACATAACTTCTCTCCAGTATACCATGCTTTATCTCAGAATTTCACTGTATTGTGTTATACTGACAGTTGTTTCTAATGTTTACTTTAGCTTCAGTGACCCTAACCCAATCACATAAATGGGGTCAACAAAATATCAGAAATATTTCCTGATATATTGTAATACAGTTCAACAGCAGCAGACCACATCCTACAGAATGATACAGTTGAATCAACATCTACAACAGAAACAGAACACGATGACCTTCATGAAGGTTGGATTTATTTTAGCTATGTGGACCTGATCATCTGAGTGTACATTTTCAGTGTCATGCAGCCAAACAAAAAATGTCACTCTCTCTTGTTATATAGATAGAAGTAGAAGTCAAGCAACGACTTCTTCATATTTTTGATTTCACTGATGTTTGCTTGATGACCGTCACCAGTTTTATTGTTTTCGAATGAATCAGATTCACTGACATTTACTGCAGCAGACATTTGGACTCATCGCAGGAAAAGCATTTAACACTGAAGCTCTGATTGACCACCACACTGAACACCGCATGCAGATCTATGACAAAGCTCCTCTTCAGTTCCTTGTACGGCTGTTTTACATTTAGTAAAATACACTAGGGTTCCCTTTGGTGTCACATGTTTACACATTGTCATCATGTTGTTCAATGAGTTACTGTTATGTTATAAATATAACAGAACTGATACTGAAAAAACGTTTGAGAGGCAACAGCCGTTTGGATGTGTGAGTCATTCAGGGACGGGAGTACTTCAGCAGCACACGCTCCTTCTAAAGAGTACACCCTAAGTAGCACGACAACACAAATAATGACTGCACTCAGACATTATAATATGATATCATAGACACAAGTGTGTGGCCTCTTTGTGTGTATCACTGACATCACTCAGGTGTCATGGCACCTATCAGGATATCCAAAATTGGTCACTATAGTCAGCCGTTTATGTGAATGTCGCTTTCTCACACAGCTGGTTTACAAATGGCATCTGGTGTGAGACTTGGTTTCTTTGTAGATAAAAACTATTGTGTGTGTATTTCCTCATCTACTCACCATTTATAGTAGTTTTGCCAAGGCAAAGCCATTTTTGCCTTTAGGTTTTGAAAAATGCACGAATTTTGATTAAAGTGTATTAAATGTGGATTTTAAATCGAAATCTTAGTCTGAATTATCGGACCCAATATTTAATCCAGTCTTATTGAAAAAAGTGATTCGGAACAAACATACCTGAGTGTCTTTGAGCGAGACTGACCTCGTAGCAAAAGAGCAGTCTGTGCAGAGATCAGTGAAGTGTTTTTTTTTAAGCATTTATTTAAAATTAGTTCCTGACTTAAAGAATGCACTGCACAGCTTCCCTCACAAGTAACTGCCTTCGGTTATTTTCATAGTGTGTAATATTTCCTAAAATAGTTGTTCCTACCATGTCATCATTAATGCGACATACTGAATGTACATTTACTAAATGAAGATGTCTGTACTATAAATATTTGTCCAAACTTTCCCAGCCATGCAAGATACTGACATGGTAATCCATCTCTGTCTTTATCTACCTAAATATTTTATCTTTTCCTTTAAAGTCAGTGAAAGTAAAAGTGCCTACATACATGCAAAACCCCCTGAAGAGGGCATTGCATTTGTAAAGGCTCAAACTGCATCATCCGAAAGAGAGAAACATCCATGCTGAGGCTGCACATGGCGAATGTAGATCGACTGAGAGAAAGAAAGAAGTGCACATTGAAGGGGCTTTGGTGTAACTGCTCTTCCCCATTCTGTCAGGTTGAGGTTAGCTCAGACAACGGCTATGCTGTCAGAACAGACGCTACTTTTCCGGTACCAACCTCAAGCTCAGACTAAAAAAACGATTAGCGCAAAAGATACCAAGAGCAGAAAATTCACTTGAGAGCATGCAGCTACACAGATGAGAGAGAAAGAGGCAGAGAAAAAGTGACAGAGGGAGTAATTGACGTAGACGGGAAGTCTTTTGGAGAGGCGCTGAGTTAAGCCACCTGTAAGCTTTACATAGACTGTATTCAGCTCCAGCAGTGAAGTGTGAGAGAGGTGGATGAGCCTGATGGCGTCTGGTGCTGGCAGCAGAGCGGAGGAGCAGCCACCAGTGCTACCTGTCAAACAGCACAGGTAAGACCAACAAACGAAATATTCTGACTGCCTCTTGTTCTACAGAGTCTCTAATAATATGGAGACAAGCCTTATTGAAAGATCCCAATTAATTGGGATTAAAGTAGATTGCACAGATAGTTCGTCTTGATGTCCTTTATTTGGTGATGTCAAGTATGCACTTAGAGATAAAGACTTTTTGCAGACACAAACTTTCCATTGGAGAACGGCTGCTATCTGTTTCTGCACTGTGCACATATTCATGCTAGAAGAGTAAAGGTTTTGGGTATTCTGTCCATCTTCTAACACCGGAGTCATTCCTTCAGACGCTCCAGTTTGGGGTCTGACTGTGTTATTCTCAGCCCTGCGGGACTCCAGCATCAAAACTACGCATACAACGACGTCTTCCCTGAACCCACAGATTGTCATGCAGTCCAGTGCCCCATACACCAGTGCTACGGTAGGTTTACAAAACGATGAAGTGACTTTAACCACGGGAAAGTTGTCACATGTACTGAATGCCACTCAATAAACTAATCTACAGCGCGTATATACAGCTCGGTGTGATGGGAAGAGACATAATGTACTGTAACATGTGGTTTGCTCCTCTCAGTTCGTCTTTTCCGTGAGAACTGAGAGAGAGGAAGTAGCTGTCTGAAACCTGCCCTCTTGATAACACGTGATATTCAGACCGGCCATTGTGGGTGCAGACTCCCTTTGTAATCCCAGGGACCGCTCAGTCCAAACTGTTGCATGATTATTGCTCTTGCTCACTGTTCAAGTCTGACCTAAATCCCTCCCGCTGTGTTGCTCAGATTCCTCCCGACACCAGGTGAGATTTTTCTCTGACGGCACCCCGCCGCCTGTTCCAAAGAAGAGGTTGGCTCGCACCCTCTCCCTCCCTGGCACAGATGTGCCTCCTCTCTCTCCTCTGTCTCCACCGCAAAGACACCCTCAAAACTTTGACAACCCCCTCTACATGCTGGCACCCATACCCGACACCCATTTCCAAGAGGAGGCAGAGGAGTGTAAACCAGTTCGAGCGAGTCCCGTTCTCTTGCTGTCGTTGTCCCAGCTGTCCTTTGACACCCCGGACGAACATCTGCCCTACCTCTTCAGCAGCTTTGACGACCAGAGGGTTGTTTGTCAGGGGATTCAGCATCGCCATCTACTCTTTCTGAGAAGTATGGCACAGAGCGTGGAGGCTGGGATCCTGCTGCAGGGAGAGGCCACAGAGAGGGACCTCTGCTCATACCAGCCTCAGGATTTCCTGCTGTGTGAGGGCAGCGAGCCAAAGCAGATCGGAGACAGAGTTTACTACGGCCTGCACAGCCCCAAGCTCCCAGGGAGGGTGCTTGGTTTAAGGGTAATGCTAAAGCTCTTTTATTCCATCCCCACAGCTTATCTTATGCTCAGTATAATAATGCATGATGTCAAAATATTCAGATGCTCTGTTGTTGTATACCGTTGTAAACTAAAGTTAATTTGCAGTCACATTGCACTAGATATTGTGTGCAAAGCAACGTGGTATGCACAATGCACACAGCAACCAGTAATACAAGCATGATCTTTATCAACATTGGCAACTGTGACACTGACTTGCGGTGCCAGAAAACACTTCCTCTAAACTGTCATCAGGTGACACAACTGCAACAGGAAGGCCAGAATGTTTCTTGATTCTGACTTTAGTCTCTCTTCTGTCCTTCTGTGCAGGTACACAAACAGACTGATGAAGCTTCCTCCGCTCCCGCCAAACACCAGCCGTCGCATGTCAACGTGCAAGATGTTATTGCTCATTTCCACCCGAGCAGCACCCTGAAGAATGATTCCAGCACGTTACAAACTCAAGATCCCTTTCCCGGTTTTAAGTCAGACTGCACCGCTGCTACGCCACCAGATGGGGGCAGCACTGAGCGCACCGCCGATTGTATGAACGTTCATTTGTCCTCAATTCAGTCTTTCCTCGAGGAAGGACACTCATTTAGCGTTGAGAGAGAGCTGCCACACGCCACTCTAGAGGACTTTGTTCGGGACAGCAGCTCGCTGCAGGCCTCGGGTTGTTTGGAGTATGACAGACAGGTGTGTGTTCTGATGCTGCAGATATTAATGGGCTCACAACATCTGTACAACATCAGTGCTACTGCAGCTGACCTCAGGCCTCGAAGGATCTTTTTAGTGTGGCCCAACAGAGAGAAGGAAGGGGGAGAAAGCAAGCTCGAGCAGGATGCTTCAAGAGGTTTCAAGACCAGCAGACTGAAAGAAGAAATGGAGTGTGAGACGAAAGGAAAGCTCCAGATGCTCTGGGGGACACACAGTTCCCCCCGTGTAGTGTTAACCCCGCTATCCTCAGCGCTCTCTGCGCCTCAGCCCCTCGCCTACATCAAAACCCAAATCGGAGCCCTAATTCAGTACTGCCTCGCTTCACAAGACAGCCTCACACCTCTGTCCAAGTCCTCATACAGAAGGTGGCTTCTTTATCTGGCCCCTCTGCTCCAGAGTGAGAGCAGCGGGCCACAGACGCCGGACATGGTGGCCATGCTTCAGGTGCTCCTCTGGGGGCCACGCGTCCCACTCTCCAATCACAGAGGCTCCACGACCACGGCTGTACACAACTGGCTGACAGTGAAGCGAGCGCTGCTGGTGATGAAGTTGGCAGAGAGAGGGCTGATCCAGGACCAGTCTGTTCTGGATTGGGAGGACTGTATGTGCCTGCAATACCTGTCATTTACAGACCCCGAGACGGTCGTGAGTGTGACCAGTCAGCTGTGGCTCACACATTTATAGCCAGCACTGTGAACACGTGGAGTCAGTCTTGAAATGACGTGTTCCTTACAGTCAACATAGTAAGTTGTAGACCGTTTGTATGCAATGGTCAAACATTCACTAAGACTGTGTACGCCGTTGTAATCTTTCCTTCAACAGTCAGGATGCTCCTATACTGCTTTTCATTACGCAAACTGTATCCAACGCTGCACTTTGAATGTTTAAGTTTGTGTTGTATATTAGTCATTAAAGGCCCTGAAAATTCAGCTTCTGCGTTTTTTTTCCTCTGTGCCCTCTCGCTGGTTTGAAGAGGGCAGCACTGCTGTCAGACCATTTAGCAGCACGTAAAGGTATTTCCAAAAGCACAACCGAACCAACGATTTTTCTGCCTTTACAAAATACAAAATGATGCCCGTTTAGTGGGTGCAGAGGAGAGGCGTCACACGGCTACTGGTTTGTATAAATGAGTGCATGGTAGAGGGAGGCAGCAGCATGTGGTTATTTGTAACAGGTGTGAACACTTTCTTTTAGACGTGGTCAGACAACACATTGTATGGCCTAGTTCCTTCTTTTGAAGTATACCGAGACCTTTACTCGTATATATCGTGTAGGACTTCACACAAGACCACGGACGCCACTCTGTAAGGTAATCACTTTTATTTAGTACAGTTACAACATGCAGATTTCTATCAAGTGAATCAATGCAACAAATGAAAATCATGCACACATTAAAAAAAAAAATCAATATAAACAGAAAAATCAAATGATAATTGACATTAAAACATATCTACTTACATGAGTAGGATGACTTTAAGTTTAACAAATATTTCACTGTGGAGATGATTTTCAGGGAGGGTGAATAGGAAGTCAGCACTACACATTATGGAAAGTAACAAAGTGGCGAGGAAACATTGCCCGGATATTATGTGGGCGCTTGTTTTACATTCCTGGTATATTAACATCTTACCCTAGTGCAAATATCATTGAAACACAGCAAATGGTAGGTGAAGGTAAAACAAAAAAGGAACCTCTGATGAGAGACCTCGACCATACTTAACTTGGATAATATATTAATTTCCAAAAAATGATAAGAGATGTGTGGGTATGGATTGAAATAAGAACAACAAACATTTGTAACTGCTCAGCGTCATTTAATCATCATCAGAGGAGTCTCGCTCGATGCTGTAAGCCATGAAGAAAGCGTCAGGGCGGGTGGGGACAAGGGGATGACCCGGTCTCACAATCTCAAAGCCCAGGAAACTGAATGTGCGCAGCAGGGATGCTGTGGAGAGACCAGATGTAAACATCCTTTAAGACTTGATTTCTGACCTTGATACAGAAACAATCCAACACTTCAGTAAGAGCTACCAGTCTCCCCAAAAATAAACATCGGAGAAGTAACTTAGGGCGTTTTCACACCCGACCGGTTTTGTTCGGTTAAAAAGAACCCTGGTGCGTTTGACAGGTTGGTGCGGTTGGTTTGGGCATGTGTGAACACAGTGATCGCACTCGGGTGCGGACCAAAACAACCGCACCGAGACCCTTTACAAGAGGTGGTCTGTCTGGTTCCAAACAAACTGTTTGCGTTGGGAGCGTGATCCGACCTCACTATGCTCCGCAGTAGTTGTACTCTGTAGTAGCAGCTAGCCGGAGAAGGAACCAGCATTGTTTCTCTCACAGAAAGATGTACTAGTTCAGAGCACAGGACCTTCTGCCTACATTTACTTTCTTCTTCTTCGGTTTTACTGGCAGACTACAAATCAAAAACTACCGTGTGCAATATCCCCCGACCCATCCGACCAATAAGCGGAGTGAACGTCCTCACATGGTTTATAGTGATGCATTTTAGTTTGCTTGGATTTTTTCCTCTGTGTGAAAAGAAACTGAACCACGGTTTACAAACTCGCCGACTGACTGGGAGCAGAGAAACAGACTGCAGGTGTGAAAACGCCCTAAGAGCTAGCCTACATATATAGCACATTACAGCTTTGAGGATGTTGACAAATAATGCAACATGTGCATTCAGAACAACCATATGAAACACTGCTAATTTAGTCATTTACTGAAGTATTTTAAATACATTTGTGTGGACCCGAGAAGAGCAGTTACTGCTGGAGCTACAGCAGCTAACAGGGATCCAAATAAACAACTATAAAAATGGACGGTCCGCATACGCAAGTACCTCCTGCCTGTACATTTAGTACTGTACAAATTCAGCATCTTATCTGTCAAGATAAAGCTGAAGGCCACCTTTAAGGTCTGATGTAGGAAAATGTTCATTTTCAACTGACAGATGGCAATGAGAATAATTCTTCTTACAGTTAACTCTGATTTTGCCTCTGATTTTTGATTTTGGAAAATACGTAACTAGGGAAACAGTCGAAAATCTACTGTAATTGTAGCGTTTCAGTTCAAGTTGATTCTTTGTTTGCTTTCATCTAACTCTGTTTCTTGTGTTCCCAACGTTACTTAACGCTGTTGTCCTGCCTCGGTTTGTGCCAGCAAGTTACCTCTCTTCGGTTGTCCAAGGTACATTTTCAGACAAACCTCTGTAGTCAAATCTACCTAAAACTGTGCCTGTATTATCTGTCTGAAATTTACTTTTTAAAATCTACCACCCACTGACAGATAAATGTTCAAATTCCTCAGCTGCTGATTTATAAATCATTATTTTGCATCTGAAATCTACCAGCCACTTTCATATTTTACCAGCATTTGGCTGGTGTCTGGTGCTAATGTCCTTTCCTGCCAGCTGCCAAATCTACATTTAGGTTCAGGTTTAACTCCTGAAGTACTCGAAATGAAGCATAACAAGAAAAATACTTTCTAAAGCTGTATTAGAAAATCTGTTTCAGAAAACAGGTGATACAAAATGACACTGAAGCAGAACTAGTTATCCTCTGAAAATCTATTCAATGTTGTACACCAGTTTTGATATTAAGCATCAACAGTCTCAAAAAAGTCTCACCTCTATCGTCACGACTCTTGTGAAAACAGATGAACACGTGATCGCCCTGCAGATGCTCTTCTGCAAATTCCAGCAGAAGGGCAAAACTGTAAAGACAAACAAAATTGTTGATGTATTATAGGAGGCATGTTAATGAGTTTTAGGATAAAATGTGCACATTTCTGTGGCCTATACCAAAGCGTAAAAGCGGTTCTTAACATTAGCTGAAGTTTCGAGGCCTGTAACTTCACTCGAGGCTATCGGGCTCATACACGAATCGTTTCCAAATTATTGATTTTTACATTTAAAAACACGTTTTCTGTCGATACAACAGCTCACCTACTGTACAAATGAACTGTTCTTACTGTGGCATCTGACAAAATCTATTTGCAATGAATCCATACATTTACCTTTTGTTTAATTTCCAAATCATACAAAATAATCAATCCTAATATGTTTGAACCAAAGATTTTTTCTTTTAAATCACTACACCAAGTTTTTCCCGACTGACCTGTCTTTGCTCCCCTCGGGTAAAGCTCCAGGAGGGATTTCAACATAAAGGTTCCCCCCTTTCAGGGCCGCCCTCCAGACACAGTGCTTGCCATCAGAGCGACGGGGCTCAAAGAGCAAGAACCGCACTCTGCCGTTGGCAGGGGGAGGCTCCTCGAGAACCAGCAACTGAGTATCCTGGAGGACGGAGAAGAAAAGTGTGACAAGAGAAATATATTCTGTTCAGACAACATCAAGAATAAAGATTGAAAAACCGTCGGCGCCTACTCAGATAAACTGATTATTGAAAAGCTATTAGGAAAATCATATAGGGCTACGCGAGGCCAGTGTGGCGACTTATTTTGATCCAGTTTATGTGACAAACAAAACAAACAACTGCAGCTGTGCCAAATGCCTGAACATGCCCCTGATCAAAAATACTTCTAAGATGAATCAAGTTGCTGTTAAAAAAATTATATATATATATATATATATATATATATATAAATAAAAAATAATAAAACTACTTACAGAATAGAATAGCTTAGCTGAAAGATTGCGATCCCGCTGGTCATTCCCTCGCCCACCTGGGATCTTCAGGGGTGGGAGAGGGGCATCAGGAGCACCACAGAGGCCCCGGACACGGGTTACTGCAACAGCGGGAGCACCTCCTGGGATTGGAGATACTGGAGAGAGAAACAAACGCACACACAGATGGAGCCATTATAAGTGAGTGTTCACTGGACGGTCTTCTGCCAAACTCCCAATATAAACATCAGGCTCGGCACACATTACACCGTCGAGTGATTCATCTCTGAAATTCAGGTCAAACAGTTGCTAAAGTTGAGTCAGTCTTAACAAAACACAAGGCCGGGGAGCACAGATCAATCAGTTACCGTCCTCGTCTGAGGATGTCGTTTTCTGTGATGTATTCACTGACAAAACATTTGACTACTTGTGCACATTAAACAGACAGGAAGCAAAAGCGGTTTTCTTACGACATGCCACAAGCCTAGCGTGTCAAATTCAGTTATTCACTACAACCCCTGGAGACAAATTTTATTTTGATCTTACAAAACTATGTCACAATCCTCATCAGTCCCATGTGGAAAAAACGAGTCTCTGTATGTCTAACATACAGATACTAATACCCACAGATTTCTGTACTTTGGTTTCTGTGAGGTAACTTTAAGCTCGTCACATGATTCTTAGAGGAAAGCTGCCAGTGGGAACGGACTGTTTGTCTAACCATTAGCCTACTTTAGTCCTGCACTCACCACGTTGCTCCAACACCTGTTTAGCGAGTGAGATCAGCCATTTTAATTCAGAGGCCAGTCAAAGTGCTCTATAGAACAAGCTTGGCTTGCTCGCACAGAGGTCCGTGTGTGCGGCTGCGTACATTTACTGTGTTGAGAGTGAGCCTGTTCTCAGAGCTCCCATCGTGGACACAACCCATTAACAGCAGTGCTGCGCTGCCACATCCACGCAAGCGCCCTCAGACACTCGCAGATGCTCTCCTACGCAAATGCCACTGCTGTGCTATATGTGGAGCAAATGTGTGAAAACCACAGGAACCATTGTCACTCCAATAACTCCAGCTGAACGAGTCAATGAGTTATATACAACCTATTGCCCGATCTTGCAAGGTACTGAGATCTGAAAATAGCACAGGTCCATCCTTAATCCAATTATCAGATTATGTAAAACAGCCAATTTAACAGCATTCTTTGAAATCCCCATGCCTACAGCAGGAAGCAACGCACATGTACGCCCCAGGTTGTCTTGGCAAAGACAACTGACCTGGTCACACGAGCATTGAGTCCCTTGAGCTTCTGCTTGCATAAGAGCATCTCTGACGTGTGTGAATTAGCATGTAAAGGGCCACTCATCTCTAGGAGAAAATCATAATGCGAGTATTATTAGTGGATGGTGTTGGTGCTTTAAATGACCGACATGTTGTTTTACAAGCTTCATCTCAAAAGTAGCCCACAGGATCAGTAACTGTGAGTGAGTGTTTAAAAGGAAACCTACTAGTGTCTAAAAAAAAATGCTATGGCTAAAAGAATAAAGAAAACAAACACATAACCTTGACACATTTTACACAATCTTCAAGAATCTCTATCCTTTAGTGTTGCATAACAGCATCTACACTGTTACTGTAAATGCTCTAAAAGTCAACATGGTAAAGAGAAAAGTGTGAAAATAATTGTGCATCTATTGAACAAGGACTAGCTTCTGTGTACAATGTGTCATCACTGGACCCGACATTCCCCGTACCAACCCCCCCCCCCCCCTTCGCAGTGCAGTGGAAATTTCCTATGACTCCTTCACAACACTAGAGCTAGGCAAATAGCCTAGGACACAAGCGTGTCAGGGCACGACTGAGGTAAAACAAACAAAAACAAAAACCACCACTAGTCTAATCTTAATCGCTCACAGGTCGTTTAAATTATAACCCACAGTTTTAAGCATTAAACCACTGATCTCGTTTCCAGTGAATCGCCGCATTCGGTTTAAAGAGAAGCAGAAAACACGCCGTCCCCGGAGTCAATTGGCTGGTAAATTCCCCCACAATGGTTAATATAATAATAAATTAGATTAAAAGCACATAGCGACGGTTACTTTAAATGTTGATTAGCTATCTCGACTGATTGCCCCACTGTAAACCTAATCGGCTCATCTAATCAATTTTGACAAGCTAATCGATGTCAAGGCCAGCTAGCACCTGAACCAGAGTGCGAAATGGAAAAAAACAAGCCATGACGCCAAAAATGATCAATTCAGCCATCATTTCAACTACGTTGGTTAGCAACAAGCTAACTTTACATAACGTTAGATACATGTTTAATTACCCCGTGTATTCTTAAAAGACAGGGGTAATATTGAATGTGATATGTAATTAAAATACTGTCGCGTTATTGCCACCGATTTATTAAAAAAAAATTAAAAAACATCCTTAATGTAACGGAACGTTGGCGCTGGATAGCAAATCTAGCAATTCCTCTACGCTTGCATTCATTTGAAAGATAAATCAACGTACTCAAAATAACCAACAAAAAATGTAGCTATTCAACCCTCCGCGCAAGGGATTTCGAAATATATAAGAAGCTAGATATAAGGCCATCAACGGCCCAGTTACCACTGCTAACCTTAGCTAGCTAGCACCTTAGCATTTACCTAACGTTAGCAATAACGCATTTCACATATCGGCTTATGCATTAGCTTAGCTACAGCATGGATATCAACAGCAACGCTGTTAAGGATTTACACTATTTGCTGAATGTTGAGTACATGTCATACAATCGGGATACAACTCTGTAATTTAGGGTTATTAAACAAACACGTTTAACGCAAATATATCAAACCAGACGCGATTGATTTATGTATTTTGGAAACGTCAACTGAGATGTATAGCGCTGTTATGTAAACAAGTAACATGGGGAATTGTGCTAGCCACTGCTGTACATACTCCGTAGGCCGCGGTTTTTAAACTTAGCTTAGCTTGCTAAGTTAGCATAACGTTATAACAATTCACAACGACTCCAACGACATACCTTTCACTTTCAGGTTTATTACTGGATTGTTCAATAACAGGCATCTCGGATAAGTTTCTCTCTTTTTCTCTAACAAAACAATGACTATTCAAAATCGTCTGTAGGTTAGATTTAACCATCCGGCCAGCGTCCACACCAGCTGCTCGCTCTGTCCTCTCCCCTTCGCCTAATGTTGGGCTGCGCGCTGGCAGGCTGCGGTATTTGTCAGGGGAGTGTCCTGTCTGTCGTGACGTGCTACTGTGAAAATATGACGCAGTTAATAAGCCCTTTACTAAACCACTTCAAATTAAAAGTTATTATCTGTCTCTGAACGTGTCATGTAATGATGAGCTTGGGCTACTTTATCTTAATGTAACCTAATGTAACGTAAGGTCCTATATTGAGAATGTAAAAGTAGGTCATTTTATACATAGTCTTTTCTTATTAGACTATTCCTACTGATGCATTAATGTGTAAGCAGCATTTTGCTGTTGTGGAGCAACTTTTAGCTACTTTAAATACTGTTCAATCTTTAACAACGCATTGTATTAGCTCAACATATGTTTCTTACTGTAAAATCTTAATTTGTAAACCTGTAACTATAGCTCTCAAAAGATAAAAGATCATACTAGTGAAGTAAAAAGTACAGCATTTACCTCTGAATATATAATGGAGCAAAAGTATAAACTAGCAAAACAATGGAAATACTCAAGTAAAGTGCAAGAACCTCATATTTGTACAGTATGAGTAAGTGTATACTTACTGTCCACCACTGGGACTAAACATGGTAACAGGTGTCGCTCTATTTTATTCCTCTCTAATAGTAAATTAGTCTAAGTTTCTTTATTTCATCCCATCAAACATAGGCTAATGCTGGTAGCATGTGTCCTCCTATAGACTAACTGCTGGTAGGTATCAACAGTATTAGTACACTTAAGTCATTTTCCTTTTTTCAACAACTTCCATCTGTGCCTGTCAATCAAAGAGCAAATGAACATGGTGCAGGGTGTGTGTGACACTGTCTCTGGTGCCTGCAATACAGAAATCAACACAACCACATTACCCTTCACGTTGATGGTGAGACACAACTGAATCTGGTAAGTCTCTTTTGATCTGTGCAGAGTTTCATATAAAACTGTCTTCAAAATCATATTTTTTTCAATATATATCTTTTTCAACTAGCAGCAGGTGCCTATTTTAAGATGTCTTATGTAAGTCTAAGACATAGAGTCCACTCTGTAGGACTGTGCACATGGCAGTACAGGCACATATGCTTAGCAAAAACACAGATTTTCAATTGTTTTTATGCATGATAAAAACTGAATTTTTCATCCTAACTGACAGCTTCCTTTTGGATCCAACTTTAGGAGCCGGAGTTGGAACATCTGAAAACATAATTAGTAAGAAATGCGTCCACCCTACACAACCAGCCAAGCAAATTCTATGGCAACTAGTTCATGCATCTGACTCCTTTGTGTCTCTTCATAGTGTCTTATGACCGGATTCTGTCCATCGAAAATTTGAGTGATATTCCAAATCCATGGAAAGGTTTCACTATGAACCGCTGCTTAGTGCTGGCACTGGTTGTTCTGCTTGTGAGCTCAGGGGTCAGTGAACTGCACGGTGAGTACTGTAATCATATCACCTTGGATACAGAAAGAAAACACACCTGAAAGTAAACTCCACGAGTATGAATGACAAGGAAGCTTTTATTTATTGGTACTACTGCATCTAACAGTACTTTCTACTTTAGTGTATTATTTTATTATTTTCAAAACCACGCTCGTTGGCTGATAGCTTATGTGTAATCTTAAACTCTTTCTCTCTTAAGTCAGCAGGCCTTCACTGTGTTTTATATTATATGGTTTTCTAGAAGCTGTGGATTCTTTTGTTGAGGAGACAGGTATACGGTCTTTCTTTGCAAGTCTGCAGGACGGTTCAATAACTCAGGTATTGCCTATCTCTGTCTGTCACTCGGCCTATTGGTGTATATTTTGAGTTCTGTTGTTTTTAACACGTATTCAGTGTTATACAAGTCAACAAAGGCCTTTGTTTATGTCTCTGTGTGCAGAGTTTCTATTATTTGACCTAATTTGCAGGATGTGAATGTGGTCAGTCGCAGCCCTGCAGCTGCACTAGTCAGCCCAAGGCTAATATTGCGTTGCCAAACCTTTTTCTCATCAAGCTCATGGAGATTTGAGGAAAGTCTTTAATATGGAAATAAAGAGACCCTGAAGTATCCATTTGTTTGGCTGAGAATTATTTACAAATGCCCACTTAGAACCATCTCATACCAGGGATGAGCACCAGCACCGTGCTCCACCCTGGTTTCTATGTCCACCAGTTTACTGCACATGTTGAGATGACCTGTGTGGGCTTCAAATAATCCACCGACCTTCGTGAGCGTGACGACAATTATGGTTATGCAAGATTAGTGCTAGGCTAATTAGTGCAACGCATCAGAAATAAATAATCACACACTTGATCCTATGGACTTGGGGGGGAAATGGAAGCTTGATGATCAGCAGGGCCAAGAGCTAAACAAGGGCGCAGAAAGATGCATGGTGTTACAGATATTTACTGTCTCAGCCAGAGCTGTTGTTGAGCTGTTTTCAGGGGGCCTGCAGATTAAAGCCTCCTAAATGCTCTGTAACGTGTTACAAGAACAGTCATAATGCATTGCGAGCAGGACTAAACTTCATTGCATCATACTACATTTTAAGTTGTAAGTTTATAAAGTCTTGAAGCCATCAAGGTGCTTTCTGCCTCTCTGCATCTCAGTTAAATGTTGGACATGAACAAATTCACAGATGAAACCTGAACTAAAACAATTACACAGAATTATCACTCTATTTAAGGGAGGATTTCCCTTGAAGTGACTGTATAATAAGGAAGGGAAAGTATACAAATATTTAAATCTTTTCTATATTCAGGGAATGTGCAGCTTTTTGAGAGTAAAATTCAAGCACTGTCCTTTTTGAAGCACTTTTAAGGTACCTAAACCAAAAAGTTCCAGTGTCTCGAAGCCTTTAATTGTTACTATAAATGCCGGGAGACAACAAACAAATCTGATGATTTTCATTTCAAATATTTAAAGATTACATTTACATGAAACACCAGATTATGTTAAAAATCAAAATTTTTTCAAGGACTATATTCAAATTCAAGGATATTCCTAACCTTGAAAACATATCGGTTAAAATGAAGCATTTTCAAAACTTTTAAGACTTTGTGCCTCTCCTGTATATTTATGTGGTTGTATAATGTGTGTTGTCAATTGTTGAACCAGACTGTGAGTTTGTTTCCTGCTGTCTGCCTCCAGATTTCCCTGTGGGACAATTTCATGTGTTGGTGGGGATCTGAAGAAGTTGGAGTGATAAGAAGAAGAAAAAAGCCAATTGGCAAAGCAATCCTGAAACCCAAAACTAAATAATGATTTGCGTACAGCTGTTAGTAAGGGGCAACAAATGGATGCCACACCCGTCACAACAACAGGTTTTTGAATAAAGAATACAAACAGTCTTTAATATAGTTTGCATTTAATAAAGATACTGAACTGTTACATGAATCCATTTTTGTTTGCATTTTTATATGTATATTTGTTTTTATCGTATGTAGATAACACCATTTGTCTGGTAGCACATGCCTTATTCCGAAATCTTTATCATATTAAATACAGATTTTTGGTAACTCAATCAAATCTACCTTTTAGCATCACTCATTTAGAAATGTCACTCTCCACCACATTGTAACATAGTCATCAAGTCATCAGAAATTTGAACGTTTTACGACTCAAAAGTAGTCTGAATGTAAAATGAAAACACAAAAAGTGGTAGTCTTGTATGGATGGTAAGAGGTTTGCCCTGATTTAATAATGGTTGTTATTCAAATGACACCTTAATAATAAAAAATAAAATATTAACAGACAGAGAAAGATGATAATAATCACATCAAGTGTGAGAAACACTGCAAATAATAATAAAGTGTCTATATATGTGAGTATTTATACTTCTGTGAATTAACATGTGTATTTACTCCCAGTGTATTAATACTGTGTGAACAAATAAATGACAGTTAAGTAATGATCAAGTGACACTTGTCAGTGACTGTTAAACCAAACATGATAAATATGTTTTGTGTCACCCAAGTACACCCCAAGACGAGAACAGCTTTACCGGCATCCACACTCCTTCGCCACCACATCTGGTTTAAAAGCGAGATAAGTCCCGTGCTCATTGAAGTCCACCACCTCCAGGGCGTCGTAGGCCACAGGCACGCAGCACGGCGCCCTCTCGTCACCGTTCCCACTCTCGATGTAGGAATTGAGCAGGACGGCATGGTTGTTGGCTTTGGCGAGGGGGGAAGCACAAAAGCCATGGCAGTTA
The DNA here is from genome assembly GCA_036024295.1 of Nannoperca obscura. Lineage (NCBI taxonomy): Eukaryota > Metazoa > Chordata > Actinopteri > Centrarchiformes > Percichthyidae > Nannoperca > Nannoperca obscura. Next base: position 36,799 of record JAVQJL010007337.1, read on the forward strand.
TTGATGTTGGCAGTGTTTGGACTCACAACATGCTTTTCGAGGGACACGGTGAGGCTCCTCAGCCCACATACATAGCCCCTCGCTGAGTTGTTGGGGCCAGCTCTGGTAGCCCGCAGTCCTCTCTGCACCTCATACGCTCGGCCCACCGTCTGCAGGGCCTTCAGTAGTAGAAATGCATGGTACTGGCTCTCCCCTGTTGTATGCAGAAGAGGAAATGGAATCATCAGTTAAAAGGTGCTAATACAGGCTACTTGATATCAAAGAAATCTAAATGTATGTCAGGTGGGCTAAAGAATAATGCTAACACCGGTCTACAGTGCTTTAGGAGTTAAGTTAGTGCATGAAAACTAGCTGAGTTAGAATTACTAAAAGAAGTAGATAAACAACGGAAATAGTTAAAGTTAGCTGATGGGTAAACAATTGAAATTGCTAACGTTAAAAGTAATGGACAAATGATTGAATTAGTTAGTATTGTATGGTTATCTATTCACTTTGGTAGAAGTCTGAATGCAAACTTAAACCGACCTAAACATTGACAGAGCAATTTTAGGAAAACAATATTGTAACTATTATATCCACTTTTGAGTGGGAGTGTCGATTCAGGGGGTACTTGAGTTCATATGAGAGGGCGGTTTCTGACAGGAAAGGTTATGAACAACAGCTTCAGGAGACGGTGGTCTTGTACACATCACCTGCTGTCGGTTCCTTCGTCTGAAACGCACTGAGTTCTTTGAGCCTCTCCAACCTCTCTGTGGCTCTGTGACCCATCTTCTCCTCCCTTATTACCTCCATTATCTGCATCACAGTCTGCTCCAACCTGTGCCTGAGCTCCTCCAACAGTGCGGGAGACAATGCCAGCTCTCCATGATGCACCTGAAACACGGAGCCACAGCTACTGAAGGAGAAGATGGTGGGGGCAGAGGAGTTCATCAGTCCTGCCAGCAGGGTCTCGCTGGAGGATAAGCCTAGTGTCAGGGGAGGCAGGGACTGTAAGGAGTCCAGCTGGAGCGGGGGGGACTTAGGCTGGGGCTGCGGTAGGACATCACCCAGGAACCGCTTCAGCTCACAGAGGAAGGAGGAGGTCTGCGAAGAGGCCTGGGAGGAACCTGACGTGTGTGTATGTCTGAGAAAGAGAGTAACACATGTTAGAGCATTACTCTGACAATAGGCTGGTAAAATAAACAGGGAACATGAAAGCGAACACAACCTTGAATCGGTTTCTCTTTCCCAAGAGAAAAGCAGAAGTGGAGTCATGTTGATGTTACTTCCTGATTTTCCACCAATAAGGATGTCTTTTAGGCTTTGGTCTGCAAAAAGAGGAAATGTGCACATGAGGAGGGTGCACATGAAACTGAAAAAATGTCTTACTCATATTGTATCTTACTCATATCAGGGGATGTTGTCTTCACAGAAATCCTCCATTTCTGGTGAAAGTCGCCCTCTGATGTTTTTCCTGTCAGCACAACGTACTGTGTTTCTCCTGAAATGCAAGCAGACTAGAAAACACAACAACAGGATAACAACAGAAATACCTGTGACACAATCACACACAATAGATTTAGGAGCTTCAGAACAGTTTTTCATTATTCACATTTTGCATTGCTCACACCAGGTCTTTCTTTACCTGTGTGTTAGGATGCAGAGACTGGCTCGTGAAAGTGATGTCCAGGTTTCCACCTGTGAGGGGACTTTCAAACGCAAAGAGCAGCACAGGGTTCAGCTTGAGCAAAGGGGACTGTGGGAGGTCAAAAGTCAACCTGAGCATTCCTCTCTCATCTTCCTCTGTCAAGAGCACTGGCGGAGAAAACAAGACATGCCGTAACATTAAAAAAAGACATTCAAACACAAATGACTACAATCAGAGAGCACTGTTACCTCCAGCTGGTTGCAAAACCTCCAGTCCATTTCTCTGGTTTTTCCTCGTTTCCTTAGCAAGCTCTAATAAGACTGAGCCTGATGAATTATCAGATAGTGTGCAGATTCCAAACAGAGTCAAACTGGTGTTTGTGAGTTCACTGTCGTTCCCCACAGCTTCACGCAGTACTGCAAAGATGTCATCCACAAAGCACGGTGCATGGTGAGGGGCGTGATGAGAAACCGTGGAGTCGGGCGGGGGCTCTGTTTTCTCAGCATTTTTAATTTCCAAACCATCTCCGGTCTCCGCGGAGCTTGTGTGGTGGTCTCCTTTGATAGGATTGGAAAAAGAACAAATGACAAAGTGAAACACAGATTCAAGCTAGAAGCAGGAACGCCAACAGCCAACAGCAGAAAATGTAAAGGCATTGCACATCGCACGAATATTACTGCACAAATACTCTTGGTTTAAATTGTGCAGAATCTGACCTGTCATTGTGGGGCTGTGGGCCGGGATCAGTTGCTGTCCATGTGAGACCTGCAGGGCCGTACAGAGCCTGGTCCAGCAGAGCATCAACGCTCCACAGTAGAAGACGTCCACAACCAACATCCTGCACTGGGTGTTTGTGTGTCTATGTGGTCGGATCGTTTGTTATGTATGGGTCAAGCGAGCTCCTGAGGATGGGAGTTACATCCTCCCACCTTTCCTTCTCACTAACTAGGGAACACACTGCCAAAACAGGAATATCATGTGTCCTTGATCTTTTAGACATTATTTGAGATGTTTGCGGCACATAATAGTGCTTTCTTTACGTCCAGAATGTGGTTTTGTTGATTATGACACACACTGAACATCCCTGTCTGTCGACTCCGAATAATGGAGGTGAGGACACACATTAAGGGAGGTTTCCAGATTGTAGAGTGAACTTATCTTGTAAACTTTCTCATGAACCTCTCACTGTCTAAAACAAACCCCAGACTGGAAGGTTAGAGATGGGATTTTTTTATCTCTCGTGGTTGTATAGCAAAGATCTAGACTATCCAAGTTAAATATAAGAAGATAGATGGTTTCAGTGCTGAAGCTCCCTCTTCAAGATGATTTTAAGCAATAGTCTGGCATTTTGGGAAACACACTAATTTGCTTCCTTGCTGAGAGTTAGATGAGAAGATTGGTACCACTCTCATGTCTGCGCATTATGTATAAAAAGCTGAAGCCATTAGATGTTAGCTTAGCTTAGCATAAAGACTGGAAGCAGGGGGAAACAGCTAGCATGGATCTGTTCAAAGGTAACAGAATTAGTCTACCAGCACCTCTTAACATTACTAATTAACATTTTATATGTTTTATGTTATATCTTGTTTATAATCCGTACAAAATCTGTAGTGACAACTTCAACTGCAACAATAAATTGTGGTTTTTGGTGGAGTCATAAACCAGATTATTTTTTGGTCGGACGCAGGAAAAGTCGGAACAGAAATAGTGCTGCTCATAACCCCAAGTAAAACCACAACACTTTACCCCTTCAGTATTTTCTACCTTTAAACAAACAAGAAATAATATGTTTATTGGTTGTATTAGAGGTGCTGGTGAATGGATTTTGTTACTATTCAAATGTGTTAGCTTAGCTTTGTGCTAAGCCAAGCTAACAGGCTGCTTATTCAACTACTCATCTATGAGTGGTATCACTCTTCTCATCTAACTGTTGGGAAGAAAGTGGACATTTCCCAAAATGTTGAACTATTTCTTTAACAAAAAGCTTGAATGATATGATTCCTATGAAAAGCTCCTTGTTGTGAATTAAGAGAACACATTTATAGTTCATGGCAAGTGAAGCATTCTTGTTAATTTGTGCCAGTTAATTGTTGACTTGTTATTAGCCAGAATGAAACAGTACCATTAAGAGCAGGTTATGCTAATGAATGTGTACAATGTATCTGCTCTCATTCATGCTAGGAGGGGACAAACAGTGAACAACATCCTGCTCTCAGAAACACGAGATCTGATTCCTTTCAAAGAGACGTTACTCCCATCACTACTCTCACAGCTGCAGTCTTGTTGTGCAGACAGTCAAGGTCTCGGAGCTGTTTAGTAGCGGTGTATCCCAAGAGATAAAGCCAAGGCTCATTCTTGTACATCACAAATCTTCAGTGAGGAATGGCATGAACTGTTCATCATTCTCTAATGGCTGCTATGTTATCAGCATCAGAACATTTCTTGGCAGGTACCACATCATCCCATTTCTTGCAGACAGCAACATGAGGCTATTTCTGTATACCCACCCTGTGGGAATCAGAGCCTGTATTCAACCAAAAACACATCTATAATCTGGTGTAACTACATATTTCTACTCTGAGAATTTAGTAAAGCACTTTCAAAGTGTCGATCACTATCTTAATAGTGGCATCTACATACTGTGGGCCACAATGCCTTTAGAGTGTTGATAAAACACTTTTTCTCATGTGGCTCTAGGTGAAAAGCTTCACTACACAGGCATTTTGGAACAAAAACAAGTACACTTCTATGTCTGAAGGAAAGTACTGGAAGGGACTCTGGCTATTTGTGAAAAGACAAAAATGCAGCAGCATTCCATTAAAAATGTTCATTTCATTTGAGTTTGATATTGTTAGCTCATTATGATGGCCGTGTAACAGTGTTTTTGCTTCCTCTGCATCACAGGTATTCTTCACTAGTTTATTTCAAAATAAAACGTTATTCTGTGTAAAGCTCAGCATGATCTACAAGTCTTCCATGAGGGGAAACGGAATAGAATCAGACATAAATGCCACTACACACAACAACAAAATTCAAATATTATATGAAACATTTTTATTAATAATCATAAAACACAGAAAAAAAACCCATTAATTCCATTTGTTTCATTATAACATCTTAGGATAAAAGCACCAACACCAAACAGTAACAATTTCATCATGAAAACCCAGGGCCTTTTGAAAAGTAGGTTTGCCGTTATTGCACCTCAAACCTGCCCTGGCTTCACCGATCAGATATCACTATACACTTACTGTAGGTCACTTGTCCAGTGTGAGTGTACCCCCCCCCCAAATAATGGGAAGAATCCCAACAAAGGACAGTGAACCTCCTTCTTAGACTCAAATCTAGACAGAGGCATTTGTGAGATGAGGAAGATAGCCGTTCACAGCTTTTCGATATCAGACCGACTCATAAAAGGTTTATAAAGCTGGATTTCACTGGAGAGGCTGGATGTATGCGACAGTGGGAATGAATCTGAAGAGATCTGACAAAACAGCTGGCTAATGTTACCTTGAAATAAGCTTACTGAGAAGATGTCCTGGTCCTGAGTTGGGGTTAGAGTTATGGACTTCATCCTGCCACAAGATGGTGAATAAGATTGTGATATGAAGAGGTTTAAAGAGAATTGTTCACGTCATTACAAAATTTCAAGCAACCTGGGAAGTTCCTGAGTTAAGACCTTTGGCAGGATTTTGAGTAAACAGCCTCGACTGCAAAGCTCACACAGATTACCAATAATGCACCAGGATAGAGCCTGCTGGAGAACTGCAAAGAAGCTTCAAATCATGCGCGCGCACCAAAGGACTTGAATAACAGCACCTCACCCCTTTGACTGATTGTACAAGTAGCTACAAAACTGTTTGAAATCTGTAATGAATGTATGTTTTTTTTTTTTGGGCCATTCCCACAAACTATTCTCACTTGCACATACACCACACTGCCCTCTCCAGGTTAGAGAAACTTCCATAGGTTGGACTGGACCGTAAGAAAGCCGCCAGGCAAGCTCGTGTTGAAGATTACTAAACCATAAAACCCTGCAGCACAACAGGAGAAGAGTAGTATTTATCAATAGCTGCAATTTCCTAGTTTTAAGTGAAGGAGAGCACCGTGCTGTCTGTCTGACTAGTAGTACTAAAAACGGACAGGAATCTGAAGACACAATTAAAACCATAACATGTAACTGCAATTGTACCAAACACCAAGAATAAGAAAATCAAAACAGCATCAACAATAATTACAAAAGACTTCTCAGTGCTGGTAACAAATGTACTATTGTCCCTAATTACGTTCTAAAATGACTTTCGTCTTTTCACTTGAACACTCGCGGGTGAAAAACACATTTGTGTTTACAGAGTGAGTGTACAGGACAGGAGTTTACAATAAAGCTTTATTACTCTACTCTTCCCTTAGATATACACTGGCAAAAAAGCACACACACAAACTGCGCTTAAGTGTATTACCACTACCAGAGAAGAAGAAAGATTGGCTGCTCTCACTCCCAACCAAGTGATGCACACATAGAGCCTAACAAGTGTTTTACATTAGCATGTCATTTACATTTACACAGTATGCTCACATCACAAGGTAGGGTCTTGCCAGTAAGACATCTAAAGACAGACAGTGTGTGAAAGAGGTTGACACGTAGTTTTTCTATGCACCAGTAAAGACGTTGTTTGTCAAATCTGAATTTCCATTGTTTCGAAACAGAAGCACCATTTATTTCCTGCAGAATCTGGGTTGGTAAAAAACAAACAAAAAAACACAACAAAAACAAAGAGGTGAAAACATCTGATAAAAGTTCTAGTGCTGGAATCTAAATGTCTTCAAGCCACAGCACCTTTGTCTGTCTGTGTAAATACACGCACAGCTTTTGAGTTTCTAGTTCTGTGGTGTGTATGCCACAAGGATTCAGGTGCTTTTGTGCTGCCATGTTGTTAGACACCATCTGTTAAGGTTCTGTGGCGGCGATGCTTCACTCTCCTTGGCTTCAAGCCTCCTGTTTAACAGGCTGAGTTTTCATTGTGAGTTCACAATGCCAGCACCAAACACCCTTTTCACTTATATATATATATATTTATATATATACTTATATATCTAGACTGTATATAGATACTTTTTATATACCTTTCTGTTTATGAAGACATACAAGGAAAAACTAAACATTATGTACAAAAACAGTGTGTCTTGTTCACTAACAGATAAGCCGCTGGTTTTTCAGAGCAAAGCGGGCTGACTTATGTTTTAAACTGCGGCGTGAGAAATATGAACAGAGGTCCTCATACCTGTTTACTCTGAGCCAGCTGTTGCAGAGTAGTTTTATCTACAGGTGGCGTCTACAGTTGCACACTAGGCATTCAAACGACCAGGCGATACATTATTAAATATGACCCCAAAAAACTTTACAAATGTCCCTGTGTACAGCACCAAGTATTCGATTTGTTTTTGATGTTTTCACTACAGAATAAATAAGATCAGGTACAGTCCAAACGTAGCACCATTGTTTTCAGACTGTGAGTCAAGTACACACGCTATTGCATTCTACAAAGTCAACACATTTCAGGGTAAAAAAAAAAAGAAGAGAAAAACAAATACCAAGGCAAATGGAGACTGACAGCATAAATATAATAATCTAAATTATACACAACTATACAGTCGGAGAATGAATCACATTCACAGTACAAACATTGTTTACCAAAAAAAACAAAATACACAATCAAAAAAGCAAACAAGGTGTGAAGAGTCCAGTAGTTTGTGGTTATGGTAATTTTCTCAGTGTTTGAGGATTTGCATGCATGTGTGTGTGTGCGTGTGTTTGTGTGAAATCCACATACATGTTTCCACAAGTCCTAAATATTTGCTTAAACCTGCATTTCCCAACAGCAGAGATAAATATGAATACACTTAGCTTAAGAAGAGTTAAAAATTCCTGCAGTAAGAATATTTCTGCTGCAGTCCCACATAGTAGTGTGATTTACCAAACTGACTGAAGAAGAAAATGTTAATAAATACAGAAATTAGATCTTTTCTCCAGATTTACTGGAATTATTTTATACCTGGATTCAGCTTCACTAAACATTTGTTAACAGCCACAACTCTTTGACAACACTGGGTCTCTGACTATGTCTACACAGAGCACCATCTCGTTAAATTCAATTAATGGGGTTTTATTCAAAAAATGAAGTGTGCTCTGCATTATTTGCAATGTTTGAAATGTTGCTAAATCCCCATATTGTCAATAACAGGCTGAAATCAGAGCACTGCGGTGTCCAGACTTCAAGACACACACTGATGTTCTTTCATATTCTTCAGGTCATTCCGTTTGAGAATGTTAAATATTCCTGATTACCGTGACAAAATACCAAAAAGTTCCTTTTTGTAGTAAACAAAGAAAATGTCACTGATATGTTAAATATCTGATATTAGAAGGGAAACAATGAACCACACCAGCAAATTATTTTAATCACTCAGAATGTGAACTTCATTGGTTGTCCTCCAGTTAGTAGCAAAAAAGGAAATATTAGTTTTGTGCACCCAGAACAGAATTATACAATTTATGTACCACTTTGCTTTTGAGTAAAGGGACTAAGAAACCCACATTTTCATCTTCTTAAATATGAAAATATTGTTAATCATCAACATAACCCGAGTTTGAGGGGTGTCAACAAACTAGCCAGGACTTGTACATCTTCTGCTACATGAGTAACTGTATCTTACTGTCCAGTGTGCAGTTAGACCAAAAGTTCCTCCATCTTGGAACAAATACTGAATTTCAATGAAGAAGAAAACAGAGATAAAGGAGCGCGCATGCAGAGGCGAAAGTGCATGACATCTGAGCGTGTGCGTGTGTGTGTGTGTGTGTGTGTGTGTGTGTGTGAGAGAGTAAATGTAAGTGTGAGTGTGTGTGTGCAAACACATGGACTCATGAAGTGAAACTTTGGAGGGGACGTGACACATGTGGACTGTGCTTCCATCTTGTTTAATATTACATTAAATCATTAAAAACGTATTCTTCTGCTAAACATTAGTTGCTATAATAGTGACTAAGACACAAATAATGACACACTATCATAATATTGAGCACCTTAATGTTAAACCAGACATCTTGATAATTCCATTCATTCAGGGCTGGGCAGCAGCCACTACTGCTTTCCATTAAATAAAATCTTCAAACTTACATTTTAAACACATAAACATGACCAGCACCTATGAATTCTGCTCAAGGTGACCATAGTGGTGGTTAATGTGTGTGAGTGTGAGTGTGAGTGTGAGTGTGTGTGTGTGTGTGTGTGTGTGTCAGAGATCCCAGTACAGAAGCCGGTCTTGGAGGCGGTTGGGTAGTGCAGACATTTTGAAGCACCAGTGAGTGAGGAGAGTGCCTTGGTCCACACCCGGACATTTGCATAGTTTATTTAATGTTGAGGTAGTTTTAATCAATTCCCTGAAACGCCAAAGAAAAAGACACCATGAGTGATTCTTTGACACGGCAATAAACAAATAAGCCAAAACAGTATAAAATCCTGTTACTTTTACAATCCAAACTCATTATCCAGCACGGTTATTAATCTTTTTGAATTGAACGGTGGGTTCACACAGGAGGCGCCTTGATATGTCAGTTCTAGCGCGAGGAGAAGCCTGGCTGTTCACGCCAGAAGCGCATTTCTCTGCGTCGGTCAACAAGCGATCCTGCTCCTCTGCTCTTTTCTAGAGCTGATCTTTTTTTCTGTTGTTATGTGCTGCGATCATACACCTGCCAGTGCTTCTCCACTTGTAAGATCAACTCAACTCTTGCTCTGATGCATTTTCTATCACTTATCAGTATCAGATCATTTATCTCATGTATAATACATCATTTTTATCCTTTACAGTGCGTCTTGTGGCAGATTCACTTGCAGCGAGCGAAGGAAACTGCGGAGCTCTGCTGCGCTCCTGTGTGAACAGCCCATTAAATTAACATTGGCGCCGGATGGAAGTGGGCAGCAATTTGCGGCACTTTGCAATACGTCCACCTCCTATGTGAACCCAGCGTAACACCCAAGAATCGACTTACCTTATTTAATAAGAACAGCTTATGGGAGCACAGGGAAAACATGTATCCTCTTTCTCACTCCCTACCAGCCTCTCTCTCTCTCCCTCTTTCCACCCTCTGATTGCCCTTTGCCCTTCCCCTCTCCATTTCCCCCCCTTTCCCTTCACCCCCAAACCCTATCTAGGTCGGGAGCCAGGGAACTGGGAGCTGGTGTAGGTACCATGCATGCCTTGTGTCCTCCACATGCTCCCCCCACCACCACCTGAGCCGCCGGCCGGTGGTGGTGGGGGCAGCCGAGGGGAGTAGTGCACTGCAAATGGACGAGACGAGGAGGAGGTTGACAGAGAGGGAGAGGAGAGGGAAGCAGTAGCGGCGGCAGAGACAGAAGCAGGGGTGGAGGAGGAGATGGAGAGAGAGATGGATGACTGTGCTCTCTGGTGGTGGAGAGAGGAGTGTGAGAGACGGGAAGCGTGGAGGGAGTCCGCTCGAGAGGATGGTGGGGCCTCGGAGTGCGTGGAGGACGAGGGGACGCTGTGCAGGGGCGGAGGAGGGGGCAGGGAGAGCGTGGGTAGAGAGGGGCTATGCAGCACCGACTGGATGCGGCTGTGCTGGGCCTGGGACAGGGAGAGGGGGAGAGGTGAGGACACAGAGGCCAGGCGCGTGGAGGCTGGTTGGGGAGTGGTGTGCTGCTGGGTTTGGGAGGAGGTAGAGGAAGCGGAGGAGAGACTGAGCAGAGAGCTGAGGCCTCCGGATGTGGGCAGCGTTGCCCCAAACTGATGGGAGGACACTGTGGGAACCACGTGGTGAAATATACCTGCAAATCATACAGCAGAAATGGAGGGAGGGGGGAGGGCGAGAGAGTGAAGACAGGGGAGAGAGACAAGACAAAAGTGGCAAAGAGAGCGAGGAGGAGGGGGACAAAGAGAGAAGCGAGGACTGAGCCAGGTTGTGCATAGCGCCAAGCAAGTCTTCGACAAGCACACAGAAAGCAAACAGAGTCAGTCCACTGTGACCGGAACTAAAGCAAGTCAGTTTGGCCAATTGGGATTGCAGAAAAACATACAACATTCTTATTATAGCTATATTGATTTCTGGGTTGATTTTTGCTTACAAGTGAAATGACTCTGACATACAACTCCGACAGGTACACCCACAGAAAATGACAATGTAGTGATGTAATATTTACGTAAAACAGGTTATTAATTCAGGGTCAATCACAGATTTCAGGACAAATCATTGGTTTCCGATTTTTCTATTTTTCCTCGTTTTTGTTTAGCGTTCATTCTGCTAAAATGCAACATTTTCCAAGGGTGTTTCCAACTGCAGCACTCAAGCAGCCAGTCCGTGGCGAAGCGAGGCAGCACAGAGAGTCTGTCAGTCCAACTGTCAGCGAGGCCGACAGAAGGGCCGCAGCACTGCACCTCCACTTACCTGGCTCTAACAAGCAAGTTCCCTCGAACTCAAACTATTCTTCATCAAGATGACCCCAAGATAAGACTATGACCTCACTCTCGACTGTTCAACAACCCTGAAGCTACGTGATCGGTTCGTCATTAGATTGATTGATTCTCACCTCCAGCCGCTCCCCCTGCCAGCCCTGCACTGGAGAAGCTTCCCAGGGCAGAGTGTCCGTTGACGAGCCGCGGGGTCCCACTCACCGTGGATCCGCCTGTTTGGGCCCCAAACAGGGACTGTAAGACTGAGGCCCCTCCGAGCGGGAACGGAGACCCCAGGTACTGCCCCACAGATGATCCCGTGGTGGAGGAAACTGCTACAGGACTGCCTCCCACCTTCCCGCTCAGAATGCCCCCTCCACTGCTGGTGGCAGCAGATATGAAGAGGTTCTGACTGACCAGGCTGCTGCTGGTCTTCAGCTCCCAGTCGCGAGGTGCCTTCTGCTTTTGGAGGGCCTGGCGTTGGTCTGAACCACTGCCTCCCTGGGCACCTCCACCACCACCGCTGCCTCCACCCCGGGGCCCTGCTTCCTGACTGAGGAAGGGGTTGGGGGTCATGTAGCTGGACGACTCCCCATCACTCCCTTTCCTTGCCTGCTGATGCTGCTGTTTGTGGTCAGAATCTGAGTCGGTTCCCCGGCTCGACCCCCCCATGCCGAATGGAGAGCCCCCCTGTCTCATGTCAGAGTTGGGTTGCTTTGGGTCAGAAATGGGTGAAAAGGTGGATTTCCACTTGCTGGTAGAGGACAAGGAGGACGAAGAGGAGGCCTCGCTGCCTGTGCTGTTACCACTGCTGCTACCAGATTTCCTGCCTAGTATAGGCAAAAATGAAAACAATCAGTAAATTAAGTAGCAGAAGAGCAAAATTCAGTTTTTAATTTAACGAATTACATTTTCTTTTCTTACCTCTTTCACCATCCCCAAGTCTACCAGGTCCGTCTCTGCTCTCCAATGATATAGTGGCAATTTTCCTTTCAATTCTAGAGAAAAAGAACAATGAACCATGAAAAGAAACACAGCAACCCTATAAAATCTGCAACAGAGCTGAGGCAAAAAAGGTAAGATGTTACATTTTTATCACAAAATTTTTAATTTTTAAATGTAGTCGAAAGCAAGTAAAATGTTGTAATTTGTCACCTGGTTTCTAAGCAACAACCTGTAAGACTGCAGATGTAGTGGAGACAAGCAAAGTTATCTTGCAGAAAAGGCAGCTCGGCAGGTTCATTATTGTTACTCTTATCTTCCCGTTATAATGACTACATTACCGTGAACTAGAGCTGTCGGCAGGGTATCCTGAGTCATCGTCATCAGAGCTGGGGGCTGAGGAGTAACAACCCGTGCCGTTGAGCTCCAGTGGGCGCTCTCTCTTCAAGATGGGAGGCTGGTCCAGGTCGGGCCCGGTGGGGCTGCAGCTGGATTGTTCTGGGGAGGAGATGGCAGAGATCTCCAGAGGCTGGTTGATGTTGTTCACCTGTTGGGACAAAAGGACATGCAGATTACAGCCAGATGACACCGGGCAATAAAAACAGGTCTTGAGTAATCTCATTGTGATTAAGTGATCTCATTGCATTCATCCACAGAGAAAAACATAAATGCACCAAAGATGCATTGTTGACAGACACTAGAAATGTGTCTGATTATTCAAATGCTGTATATGGCCGAACTCATTTTTCTTATGTTTAGCATCACTGATAGTGTCAAATCTACTGTTCTAGACACTCCAGTAATGATATATTACAAAGTGCACGACTTCATAAAATCAAATAACATATTTTCTCTTTTCATGCTTTTGGTGACTCACCATGGAGTTAATGTTGAGTGGCGATCCTGAGGAGTGGTTGTTGGAGCTGAGCCCGGGGAATGACCTCCTCTTTGGGGATCCGCTGGCCGTGACAGCGACCGCAGAGCTGCGTTTCCTTCTCCCTCGCTTACGTCCCTCTTGGGAGCCGAGGCTGTGAGAGGAGTGCGATGACGACATGTGAGTGGGCGTGTGAGTGTGCTGTGTGCCAGGGGACTGGTGGTGGTGGTTTCCGTGGTTACTGTGGTATCCCTGCTTGGCCGAGTTGCCAGTGTGATGGTGGAGGCGTGATCCTCCGGCCACGCTGCCTGCACTCCCTGACGAAGAGGAAGACGAGGATGAAGAGGAGGAAGATGAGAAGAACATTCTCCTCCGCAGTTCAGTGTCCTGGGGCTCCGCGTCAGATTCACATCCCTGGTGATCCTGTGCATCTTCTGGAAGAATCCGGGGGGGTCCATCTGCATACTGGAGCACCCCTCCAGTATTGAGTGGGGGGCTCTGGATAGGACCTCCTCGGCCTGTTGGTCCTGTCAAAGGTGTGTTGGTGTGTGGAGGAGGTGAAGAAGAAGCACCATTATGGTCCTCAGGATGAGGACCTCCATTCATCAGCCCTGAGCTGGATGAATATCCTAAACAGAGACCAAACAGTTAAGAAAGAACAGACTCAAATATAAAACACAGCATATTGAATGTCATAAATGAACTATATATCATTCTATGGTAACAGTGAAAAGAATGTGTGATACTTTAAGTAGTTGATGGGTAATCCTTACCATTGGTCTGACCTGCCTGAGACACAGGACTCGGGGTACTTCTCTGAAATTATGAACACAGAGAAAATGTCACTATTAAAAGTCCAAAGAAACATAATCAAAAATCACAACATGTTAAATGTAAATCTATAATTATCCAGGGTAAACCACTAGTGTCTGATCCAACATAAATCTTAAGTGTGCATCTTACTGTATACACAACAATGTAATTCTTCACAAGGGAACATTTCATTTATTACATCTGGGGAAGAGCGCTAATGTAGAGGTACTTCAGAGTAGTACTGTAATGTAGGTACTGTCATGAAAGCGCTCACCAGTCTCTCAGCACGACTTGGCAACACCACACTGGCCAGAGGGATGCTGACTGGCAGTTTACTTGGGTGCACAGTGCTGAGAGGGATACTTATTGGAAGGCTTGTAATGCTGTTGTCACCCTGAACAGACGGGCTCCTCTCCTTACCACCCTGTATGAGAGAGCAAAGGGGAAATTAATGTGTACTAATATAGTGCAAAGACGGTAGAAAACTGTATTCTTACGGTCGGATCAGCAGTGCAAGTGCACAGACAGCAAGAGAAAGAGAAACATTTACCCTCTCAGAACTTTTAAGAGTATTCAGGGCATCAGATGCATTGGGAGAGGGGCAGTTCTGTTTGGCTCCAAGCGGAGAGTTAACGCCACCTAATTCCCTGAAAACCAAAAACAGGCAAAAATAGTGCCAATAGTTAGCTGTCTGTTGCCTTAGGGAGCCAGCTTGGAGACCTTGAAAATAAAGAGGTTCATTATCGACAACTGGGAGCTTTTGATGTCAGCCAACCTGTGTGTGATCAGTCCTGGACCTCTCAAGTGAGCAGAGGGGTCTTGGTTAAGATGCCTCCGCAAGGCAATCTTGGCAGGGGAGAAGCGTGTGTAATCAGGAAGAGCGTAGGAGGAACTTTGCTGCCTCTGCCTGGAATCGGGGGTGGCAGGTACAATCTCATGATCTGGAGAGATGGGCAGGTAGCGAGACAGAAGCTCCCCTTTGGTGTTGGTCCGGTCAAAACAGGGTGAGTTGGTGCCATTGACGGACAGCTCTGGGCTGACACCATTGAGGACCGGGGCAGAGGACAGGCCAAGCTTAGCGGGGTCCATGTCTGTGGAAGAGCGCGATTCCAGGCTCTTTCTGTATGGTGAGCCCCCACAGGGGCTGTAGGATTTGAGCTGAAGCAGCTCCTGCTGCCTTTGACTTTTCTCCAGCTCCACAATACTGATCTACAAACAGACACCAGGGGGAGCAATTACACTAGAAAACAGGCCTTCTGCAACAAGGCTGAAATGTCTAGGAAAATGTCAGTGGCAGCAATTCATCAACTCTTCCTGAAAGCTACATTTTATTCATAGTTTAGGTGACTATATTTAAAGAGCCAGTTGGGGAAGGCAGGACGGAACAAGAGGCCAGAGAACACGGCAAGTATGGAGGAGTATACAAGAGGTGGAAGAGAGAGAAGCAAACATTTGATAATGAATACAGCCAATTGAGGAGGTGGACTGTGTACCTGCAGCTCCAAGCAGTGTCTCTGTTTCTCAGAGATTTGTCTGCGTAGCGCTTGCTTCTCCTTCAACAAACTCTCCAGACACAGTGAGCCCCAATCCAGCTTTAGCTCCTCACATCGAGACTTCAGCTGGAAAAACAACAAACATACACACTTGCTGTTATATTTGCTTGGAGAATGCTCTAGCAAAGTGAAATATAATGAAAAATTGTCTTAAAGTACAAGGTAGTGTAGTACAATCTGGAGCTGAACTAACAACAACAACAACAACAACATTGTGGCAAGCCCTGAGGTCTCACCAGTAGCAGGCTGTGGTCTCTCAGCAAAGCCATGTCTCTCTCAAGCTGCTTAGTCTGCTCTTTCAGCTGACGATTGTGGGCTGATATCTCCTTCTGGGCCTGAAGCAGGTCCTCCACAGTCAGTGCTTTCACTCCCAGCTGATCACCACACATGGACACACACAGTGTCATACATCAGCCAAAAAGCACTTGATGCAATTAACAAGCAATTTAACAGTGAAAATCCCAACTCCAGGGGAGACATGGTGTGCTCAATATGACTTGACATCACTGTTGGGTGTAATTACAGCTTTATTAAACACGTCTGACCACACCCAACATGGATGCTATCTGTCTCAGTTTCTACCACAGCAGCTTAGTGTTAAGTTAATGCAAACTACAACACAATCCTGTAGGAAAACACCCAAAGTATGGTCTGCGTCTTTTACGTTCAAGTTGTGTTTCACTATCTGTTTACACCACATTCATCTGCAAATGGGATATAAGCTATTCAGGATGTCAATCAAATAGCTCTAATCATTAGTACACATGATGTACATGCAAAGAAACAAGTATTTTTCCATTATCCTTAATCTAATAAATTAAACTTAAAAGCTTGTTGGAATATTGTTGACTGTGTCTTTACAGCAGTTATATATAGAGAGAGCAATAAAGCAGCAGTTCCCACCTCATCTAGTTTTGTCTGAAAGAGACCTTTGATCATGTCCTTGTGAGACTGACAGACAGAGTGGAGCTGCTCTGCCTGCCCAGACAGGTCCCTGTGTTTTTGCTAGAGAAAGAAAAGCAAACAAGAATACAGGTATGAGGTTGGACCAAAAATGAAACAAAACAAATATGACAGTTACATCACTAAAATATATTTTAGGTAGATCAGATGTAATTGAATATATGCCACTTGATATGGTAGTTTTAGGAAAATTGCAGCAATAAAAAATCTGTAATGTCTGTAATTATATTACTATTTACCTTTTCCTGCTCCAAAAGCTGCTGTAGGTTGGAGCGGTACTGAGGAGTCTTCATGTGGGCCATAAACTGGAGGTATTGAACTTTGATGTTATCTGTAAAAAGATGCAGGTTGGGGACACAGAGGGAACAAAAACAGGATGGGAGGAGGATATATTATTAGTGAAGTTAGTGGCATACTTTTATATTATTAGTGTTGGGAAAATGGAGCTCAGACACCAAACAGACCGACAATCAGTCTTAAACCACATGTGCCTCTTAAAGAAAATGCTTTATTTTTAAATTAACTATTTCAACTCAAACCATACTTCCCAGACCAGATCTCCCCATATCGAAACTTATAACTAAAACCACCACTTTCAATGAAATTAAAGTCAACTGTATTTTGTATACAGATTTTGTACAAGGTTGCCTTGACAACAACTCTGAGCATGACAGATAAAATAAATTATCAGAGTCTTCATCAGCTCACCAAGCAGTTGTTGCAGACCAGGAGGAGTCGGGCTCAGCAGCAGTTGACTAGAGGGATAGTGCTGGACCTTGGGAGGTAGCTGGTAGAAGGGACTCGGAGGTGGCCGGTACGCATCTGGACACACAAGATATCTACGTTAAACTGGGATTACTAAGCCTTTCAGTTTAGTTGTAAAGAGGACATAAATCATTTCTCTACCACGAGACAGCTTAAGGTATTCCATGACTGGTTGCTTGTTCGCATTCAGAAAAAAAGCTAATGCATACTGTTAAATAATAATAAAATAAAGCCTGAGGGCAATTTCTAGCATATGTCGTGTGTGTATGTGTCCTCTGACCCTGAGGGGGGGCCGCAGAAAGGGTCTTGGCGTGCAGCAAATCCAAAGCGCTCTGATTCTTCTTGTTTTTCTTCTCGGCAGCCGGGGCGACTTTCTTGGGTCTACCCCGTTTCTTGTTGTTCAACTTGCGACCTTTGGACAAGAGTCGGGTTCTTCTGGGTTTGGCCGAGGGCTTGACCACGGTCACCAAGCTGGGACGCTCCTCCTCACCACAGGAGTCCTGCTGTAAAACGCATAGACAAACACGCACCTACATATTCACACAAAGAGCACGGAGAGCATGCCTTGTTGTGTCTTATGTGTTTTAGTGTTTATGAACAACAATACAGCAAACGGTAATTCACTTGAAGTAGATTCATATTCAGTCCCCAGCTAACTGGTCCAAGTAATTGTTTCTTACTTAAAGTCTTGTAAATCAGTGTCCTACCTTGTTTTGTTCTTTAGGTTTTGTGGGCGTGGTGCTATTGCTTTTACTGTCCTTTATATCCTTCTGCTGACGCCGTCTAGCTGCCTCTTGCTCCTCCTGATACAAGATGAACACATTTTTTATTGTTTGATACAGAAAATACAGCGAGTACAGTGACACTCTCAATACACTGAGGAAGAAAAACATCACTTACCCTGAGTTTAGGATTTTTGAGACTAGCAAAATAGTTTTCAAGCTGAAAAAGGGACAAGGAAAATGTGGATATTAGAATATTATCTTCATTACTTTTAGTAAATGTTTACTACACAAGCAGATGCTTGTATCCAAAGAGACATTCAATCCAAGTTCAAATAACCATGGTGTTTTAACTTTAAAAATCTTGTTATTCCACACTTAACCTGATTTTCATTGTGAACACAATCTGCATTTTATAAAACCCTGTACAGTCTGTACCCTGTTCAGAAATGTGCTTTCTTGTGTCATTAAATAAATCTCTCTCATTATATATAAAAATACTGTTGTAAGATTAGAACAATGAACAAGACTTAATAGTTAATTTTTGCACTGTGACCTGTTTTTGGAATATAATCTATATCTATTTACACACACATATACATATATGTTTTTTGGATTATGAATGCAATTCAATTTTTTTATATAGCGCCATATCATAAAGTTATCTCAGGGCACTCTTTCGCATGGAGCAGGTCGAGACCAACTTCCACACACACAAAGACCCAACATTCCCACCATGAGCAGCACTAGGCGACAATGGCAAGAAAAAACTCCCTTTTAACAGGTAGAAACCTGGAGCAGAACCAGGCTCTAGGTGGGCTGTCATCTGCCTTGACCGTGTGGGTTGAGGAGGGGGGAGCAGGAGGAAGTAGAACATACAGTTGTACAGTAGTAACAATAATAATAGTAACAACAGCATTTGAGCAAGAGCACAGGGGCAGCTGGAGCAACCACAGATTCAGACTCTACAGTGCCAGAGGCAGAAATACCTATGCAGATCACTGACCAGTCATTTGCTTTAATGCAGGCACAAAACGTACGTGAGGTCGGCTGGCCTAACTAGATCGTCAATAGCACTTTTAAGTCAGCTCTCTCACAGGGATTGACACTGGTAACCTGGGATTACTTTAAACAATTACCCGAGTGGCACACATATCATTGTTATCTAATGCACCCGAGTCACCCTGTATAACCCTCTGTGATCTCCCCTCAGATTGCTTACTCTTGGGACGGACTACTCATTAACACAATACCAGCTGTTATTATGGCAGCCTCTCTCTCAAGTTTAGGTAACTCTTGGTCTTTAATGTATAATGTGTTTGTGCAGATTCAGCAGTCATTTAGTGTTTCATTGGTTTGTCAAGTTCTCCTCTAATAAAAATTCTAGCCTCTGCACTTCTCAAAGGGCTCAGAGCTTACTATGGTGCGGTCTATGGTATGCAGGTAGTAGGAAACTGGCTTTCCAGTCCAGGAGACGGAGCCCCTGAGTGGAGAAAGCTCCACCACACGCATTATTGTGCCAATATCTGCAGGACAGAGAGAAAAAAAACATTCAGCACTGCTTATCAGATACAAATCAAAGGAAGCATGAGACACTTAAATCTGCTTTTCCACCAACTGTGATACTTACCACTCAAGTTTCGACTGTTTATTCTAAAATTTAAAGGTGCAAAAGGTTTGGAGGATACAATTTTCCCACCTGGAAATAAAAAAAACAACAAAACAGACAAAATCAAATTTCACACCTGGAAATAAAAAAATAACAAAACAGACTAAATCAAGTACATTTTCTTTTCTGATAAATTCTAGCTCCAACTACAATAGCTTCTACAGCCGACTGCATAAAGCAAACATAATAAACACAATCACCTCCCCAATTAGAGACAGTAATCCATAGACACATTCATCATATTGTCATGGTTATACATGTGAAAACTGAGAACCAAGTAGCATAGTGGGGCTGCGGAGTCAAAGGTCAAGAATTGACACAGTGGCTCCTGGATACAATCAATTGTTATTGTAATCACCAATGAGAGCAGCTTAAAAAAACATTTCTTCCAGTGAGCCAATAGAACGCCTCACAAACTCAAAGGGTGTTGTCCTAAGAAAAGGCTATTAGCACCTGCTACTTAAAAGCGTTATTTGTAAACCTTTGTTCAGTTTATTCCTGAGGTAGCTCATCAACCAACTGCTCCGCAATACACGTCAATTAATGACGTTTAAAATGACAAATTCAAACACATGGCACCATGGGGAGATTAGAGGACCAGTGGAATGAGAATTCCATATTTGTATGTAATTGTCTTGTTTATAAAAAGCTAGTTGTTTACTTAGTAGAAGTATTTCAAGTGACTTGTTTCTTGTGGACATTACATTGTTAGCCGTCAGATAACTAGCAAGTGGTTAGCTGAATATACTAACCTTCCTTCATGTTAGCAAAGCGCTCCTTCAGCTGGTGATCTACCTCTGGACCAAAGGCAAAGTTATTCACAAAAATAATACTGGAAGACAGACAAAGAAAAAAACATTTTAGATCTACAGTTCACAGTAAAAAAAAATAAAAAATTTACCTTGAAAGTCGAGTTTTCAGAGAGGAATGTTTTAGCACAATTCTGAGGACATGTGTAATTGTTAACTTTCTTCCAGACCGTTCATGCATATAATGCTCTACAGTGTCAGTGGCAATAAAGTATCATAATGGTAGCATTCATTACAGGACTGAGTCTGTAATATGCCATGTATTACATTACAATGTACAGCGGTTTCTGTTTTTCTTCCTCATTGTATATATTCAGCTTTTAAATGTTCTTATTGAAAATAAATGGAAATTGTTACTGTGGTCAGGTTCGGTTTACCACCTTGTGTTGGCGATCCTTTCCTTCCATTCTTCCGACAGAAAGTCACCCCTTTCCAGCTGAAAGAAACCGAGTGGAGTAAGGGTAAAATCCTGAATACACGTGGATCTGCAGAACACCAGTTGTTTCAAATGTGAAGTGTGCATTGTGAGTAGATGTCACACTAAGAGCCAACTTACTGTGTACTCCCCGTGTTTCTTCCCATACCATTTCATCCACTTTTTAAACTCTTTATCCATGGTCTGAAAGATTGCATGTGAACATTAATAACTAAATCATAACAAAATCACAAACACTTATACAATTAGCACAGGATGTGTGTCCGAGAGGAGGATTAGCGAGTTAACGAGAGCCCTTCAAATTCTAGATTTTGCCTTCAGGGTTCGCAGAAAAGCCCCTATTTTTGGACCAGTATGACTGAGAGACTGCCTTTTACTAAAACTATACTCTATATATACTCTATACTCAGATAAAACTGATTTGAGCTTTTGAGTTGATTTGCAGCTGGTTAGATCAACTGACGCCAGAATACATTTAGACAAAGAATAGCCCCGTGGTGCAAGGGTCTGGCTTGGTGTGCTGCTAAAGGGCAACGATATAATGAAATCAGATGAAATCCACTTTGAAGACTGAACACAAAGACACCACACAGCGGAAAAAACTACACCCCCCCCAGACTACTCTGTTTATTTGCCAGTGCTGATTTTCCCTGCGCCAACACTTTGTCGGTTCACTACAACGCAGTGATTTTTGACACCGTGCTGCTGTCTGTCAGAATGCAGCCCAAGCTTTTCACTGCTCCTTTTCTGGAATACCCTCGTGGTCCTGCGAGATATTTATGAAGTTACCTCTGCATAGGTAGCTGGAATGTCTGCTTTCTCTACACCGTAGTAGTGTTTACAGTTGGTTGCTGCTGCAACCTGCAGCACCACCTGCCCCACTCCTGCAAATAAGAAACAATAGGTTCATGTCTTACACCAAACAGACAAAGAGACCTAGGCTGTCAATCTAGCCACCTTGTTTTTAACTTAAACCATTATATTTCGTTCACCTACACTGGGACACTTCTCCTACAACTCTATTATTTCTATACCAAAAAATGTTCCCACTCCGCTATTCTAGTAGTAATAGTAATCTATTAATATATTTGAAAGGTCTGGGGACAAACTACTAAGTGGCTTTTTCCCCCTATTTTACTTTTCTGTGGCATTTAGCTTTGTATGGCAGAAATGCTGTTATGTAAAAGCAACACTGGATCAATTCTTTCTGAAACCTGGACATAATCAGCAGACTAACCACTGCCGAGGTCAACGAAGGTGTCATCTTCCATCATCTCCATCTCGTCAATAATCTGAGACACCAGGTCGAACGAGGTCTCTCCGTACACCTCAGGTGAGAAGGGCTCATAGTTGTTCAGCTTCTCCGGGTCGGTCACTGAGTGGTTGTACACCTGCTGTAGGATGTGTCTCAACAGCCCGTTGGAAGGGCGCTTGTTTAGCTTCATGGGCTGGGTGGTCCCCTTCCACTGTAAAATGAGATTATATATTTAAACCAGTCTTTCCCCAAACATCAATGTGTAGATAATATCCACTGGCGTTGTTGTCTAAGACGAGCAATGTGGGTTGTTTAGAGAAGAAAAACCAAAAAATCCATAAATACATGTTTTTGTACATAAATGTGAGCAAAATAGCAACTGTGCTTATGAAACATCTTGGTCATTAACTAGACGCAGATAATTCATTTTAGATACATATATTGAATCTTGGCTTGTAAAACAATGTTAGGTCATGCATTGCTCACATTCAAAGGAACACTTGAATAGACACAGATACAATGTTGTTCACTTTTAGTGACTAATTTTTTCACATTCACTTCACCTACACAGCACTAAAAGCCTTCACATATACGAACTCACCAGCTGGTGAATGCTGTCGATGGCCCTGTTGTACTTGTCACAAAGTCTCTGCATACTCTCAAAGCTGTGAAAATAACGAGACACAAAATGAATGCATCACATTGTACAAGATGAAAAACTAAACTTCCTTCCTACACCGTACAACATTTTTCAACTCTGGAAATACTGTTGTATTTACAACAATTGTATTGTATTTGTGACATAGATTCGACTCAAGGGGAAAAATCATTACTGACAATTTTTTCCCAATTATATTTTGGCCTGAGAAAACCAAACTAAAAATACTTGACTTTAGACATTCAAACAGGCTGTTACATCTGCTGTTAGCCTGACTGGATGAAAGTGTTGACATTGTTACAAACTTTTTTTTTTTTAAAGTCTCATTATCTTTATAGATCCTTTTACTAGGTTTTCAAGTGTTTGCAGTGTCAGTGACAGACATATTTTAACATGACCCTTGGCTCACCTCTTGGTGTCATAATCAATGAGTACGTAGTTTTCCATTGCCAGTTTGAGGTCTGGGATCTCTTCACACACCCACCTAGAGAAAGCACATGCATAAAGTTGTCACAAGATCATTCACCTGACACAGTCACTGACTGTGTGAATGTGGGAGTTGAGTCAGAGGAAGGAAAGGTTGCTTACCGAATGGTCTCGATGATTTCATGAGCAGCATCATGATGTTTATCCTGAAAACGGGGAGGGGGGACAAAATGTTAAACACCTCTCAGTATGATCCATTAAATTCAACAGCACCACAAACTACAGCCTCCAAAATGACCAAAGTTTAGGCTAATCATCACCTCTCAAACACAGTCTCAACACAAAATGAACATTACAGCCTTCATGATTGTAGGATTTGTTGCAAAACTGTTTTTACGTTGCACTTTAAGCTAGGTCTGCCCAATAAACTGTCAACTGAGCGTAGAAAGCCCAAAACAGTGTGTACATCGTCCCTTAAATAAACTCTTCAAGACAGGTAGCACAATACAGAAAATCAATGCACTTCTGTCTGCATCTACTTCAGATTTCCAGCATGGTTTTTAATAAGTAATATTAGGTATATGATATTTAAGTTTACCATTTGTTTAAACTTCAGCATTTTTAAAATACAAATGTAGTGTCAAAGATATCTTGAAATCTACTGTAACCATCGTGGCTGACAGAAATGTCCCACATAAGACGAAATTAACATGATAATAACACAGGATATCGTGTTATAAGCCAAAGTATCATGTTATTGATGGTGAGCAGAGGTGAATGTGAAGTGTACATTAAATAAAAACGCAAGCGCACTGAAATAACTTAATTACATCTTCATGTTACTGCAGCGCAATGACCACAACAACTATTATGTATGATTCATCCTCTCATTGCTGTTATCATCTGACAGACACAACAGCCACTGCACACACAACTGTGAGGGCTGTTTACAACACATACTATACACTCTGAATGAAGCAAGCTCTTCACCTTTGCAGTCTATTATATAAGCCTGTGCATTCACAAAGTTGGCAGTGTCCGTATCACAGCAGTGGTGTGTAGACACAGCACTCGGATATACATGAATTTATGTATAAATTGACTGCATTATACTTTTTTGTGCAGGATTAGTCATGGAGTCGGTTTACAAACACACAAAAAGTCAACAATGTGGTGGAATCTGCAAGAAACAAACAAAACCTTTAAGTGATGGGGACTGGGGATTGTATTCATATTGCACTCTCTTTGCACAGCTCTTCGTTTTCTTATTATTGTACAGCAATTTTCTATTTAGTGATTTTATAAAAATGTTTCTGAATATATTTATGCTATTATTGGCACCCATGCACCCACACAAATTCCTTGTATGTGTGAATATAAAACTTGGCAATAAATCTGCTTCTGATTCTGCCTGGAGAAAGGGCGGTATAGGCTTCCACCATTTGTGGCAATAATGCAAGCTTCGACCCGAATCAGTAAAATAATCCCTCCTGCATTTTCTTTGCAATTGTACATTTCAGAAAGAGATTTCAACAGTAAGTCCTACTGCGTCTCGTAGAACTTGTTTGCCAAATAATCCAGGTGTCTCTAGTGATAGATAGCTTTAATCTTAAATGAAGTCTAGCTACCTGTATGTTTAATTAAAATGTCATCATGGAGTAACTCCAACCTTCCTTCAGGAAATCAGTTCAGTACATTAAAGATTTGGTTTAATCAAGACAACTCCAAACCATGTCTGAAAGAGCAATTTAAGTTAATCTGGTTAAAAATGTCCCTTAAATCTACAACAAAGCCTAATAAAACAAGATAAGATTAATTATATTGATCCCATGAAGGGAATCTATAGTTTGTAATCTTAGCTGGAGAATGCTGCACAGCTCTGTGGGAGTAATAGGACTCAAGTTACACCCAGAGTGCAGCCAGTCTGAGCCTGTTGCCTGAGCTGACCCACTGACCCACTTTCTGTCTCCGGCTCTAGCGCATTGCCAAGGAGAGCCTCTGGTGGAGGGAAACAAAAGAGGGAAAGGAAGAGAGGAGTATGAGGGTAAAAGGAAAGAAAGTGAAAGCGAGAAGAGCTCAAAACTGGGGACAGTGAGGGGGCCAGAGAGCGGAAGGAAAGTCTGGTATTTGTCAGTTGTTTGAGGCCTGGCACGGCAGCAGCAGCTAACAGCTCACAGCCGGGAGCAACCAGCTTCCCGCTCAATACTGCCCGCCACTACTACGCAAACTTCCGCCAAAGCTCAAACATGCATGCGCACACACTCAAATATGCATGGTAACACAGGAAATCTCCTATTTCTGTTAGTACAGCGTTCCGGTTTCAGCTATATTATCACGCTAACTGCTAGCTGTGTTGCCAATAAGCAGCATGGGCTACAACTCTTCAACATACATGAGCACAACCAATTTAACACACTGTGTTCCACTGAACAGGGAATATAAGGTGAGAGTATAAAGGAGACGGTTTGAGCGAGCAAATGAGACGCCGAAGGGAGGAGGTCACCTGCTCACACAAAGACTGCACACAGCAACACCACTACTGCTGCTAAAAATAAACACCGTCTGAAAGAACAGGAGACCCTCCTCTCTCTCCCCACTGTGGGTATACTGACGTATGTTCAACTCCTCCTCTCTACACCACCTCTCCAGTCAATCTCTCAGCGTGACGCACCGTGGGTGTAGGGGTTTTTCACCACACGCTGCTCCACTACGTATACATCAGCAGCCTACGAGAACAAATGAGTAAGGCAGGCGTGCGGCTTGCCACTTATACCCCTGTACTACTTTTACCACAAAATACAATTCATTCTCTTGGTGGCAAACAAACTTACGGGGCATCAGTTTCTAAAAAGCTTATCTTTTCTGTCTTTTAAGTGGAGATGTGTAAAAAATCTTGTGTGTACAGTATCAGATGATTACAAGCACTTTGTTACCCAGAGGAGCGGTCTTGACATGGTCATTGGTTATATCTTGACAGATAAGCACAGCAGGTCACATGTTGATGACACAGAGTGTCTGGTGACTGAACTTTTCATTATTCACACTGCAAGAACTCGGACCGACTGTAGTTCGTAGAAAGCCGTATGAGGGACTTTTATAGCACCTACTTCAGGGTAGGTACTCTCCCAGCACAAGAGGAACCTTGAATGACATAGGTGTACGTTGATTGGTCGAACACATGCGCCTATACAGCACTGGCAACACCCATTTTTTAAAACCTGTGTAAAATGTTAGCTGGTGTAAACAGCCCATGGCTGTAACCTTTAAAAAAAATGATCAAAGCACAGGCTTTGGACTACAGCTGTAACTCTTGTTGTTGTTATATGTCGCATAGAAGTGACGTTGCTATACCAACTGCCAGCCTGCCCGCTTTTGTCACTTCACTGTTTCCATTGGCAGTGTGAATGCAAACAGAAGAAAAGTCATTGAAGGCATGTGTTTCACACTGTGCATTAAAGTCACTTCCATAACTACAATAGCATGACTGTCAGTGCCGCAACAACACTTGAATCCTAAGAGTTGTGCTCAGACACTATTGATTTTACAAAGGTAATTGCAGCCTTGTGAATAATAGGTGAAGTATACAGGTGAGAACCAAATACGCTCAGCAGTACTTGAACAACTGTGTATCTTATAAATGCTATGTAGGCCTGATTATTGCCCACACCCAGAACCAGATGGACAAAGAGCTGCAACACACCAGAGGTGCTCTTCATATGGAAACATTTATAGATGCACAGATGTAGGGATTTAGTGAGAGACGGGGAGAAGTACAGAGCAAAATAAAGTATTTTTATGGGATTCATTCTGGGTGATGGATTAAAGATGCAGTATTCCTTATATTGTAACAGTGTACAACAACTGTGTTCATGCTCTGTGGGTGAGATAAGCAATTTTAATGCTCTGTGGGAGTGAAGAGTGAATGTACATGGAGTGGGATCTGCTGCTACCAGCAAGCACTTCAACAAGGATAAAAACTGATGATTAAACGTGACTGAAAAACACTTGACAGCAGATACTGGCATGTGTTTATGAATTCTATTAATATAGCATTGCTGAATGGGAACAGTCTCTCCCATTCCTCCTCCCTGTTGAGTTGACCATATGGACATGAGAGGAGGGGAGAAGAGAGAGGAAGTCTTTCCCCTTTGAAAACAGGAGGAGAGCGCTGCATGAATAGGCTCCATATTGCAGAACTCCACATGCAGGACCATCAGCTGTTTCTCATTCAACGAACAACAGCCAGTCCCATTATAAATAGCAATAGTGCAGGTCAACAGTATAAATTCCTGACATGCTTGTTCTTGTTTTTGTCCGTACAGACCATAACATAAGGAAGTTGGTGAGGCAATAAATATGGGAGGAACAAACTGAGTGTTATCAGACTCTGGCCTGGTGTAAAGGGAGGGTCAACTCTGTCAACCAAGGCAGAGAGGACTGGCTGATTACATCAACAAGTAATTCTGACTTAGTGACTTCAAAGTCATTCAGTTTGTATTGTTATGAAGGGATAAACAAACTAAATGATTGAACTGAAAAATAACCAGACTACAAGACTAGGTATAGTGTGGGTGGAGAGGAGATGTACTGCAACTCAGATATTCGGAGAAATGCAGCTGTCATCAGTCAGCGCTTAATGTCAAACCACAATTACTATAAATGAGAAACACAGTTTAAGTTACCTATATCCACTGAAGGAAAACTACTTACAACCGCTTCCCTTTACGTTTCTTTTTAATGAGTCAACTACAATCCGCCACTGACGTGTTGACAGTATGCTACATGAAAATACAACTAAAGAAGAAGCCCTCTTTCTTGGAAACCACGACTATTACTGCCTTGAGAAACGAGAGATCGGGGAACAAATGGATGTATAGAGTTCAAACTATCGAAAACAACCAGCTGGTCTCAATCGTAAGGATGTCATGAGATAACACAAGACAGAAAGCACTCGAGGAATGCAATTCGGGCATCCACATGTATGCAGCATCGAGAAACACAGACCTCACAGAGTTTTACACATCATGTACATAATCTCTATATCGCTATGTGTGATTGTTTACTGGTATCAAATGGTGGATCTGAGCAGAGAAAAACAGGTATAACCTATTTATGTACAACTTGGGTCCGTTTACATGTGTTTCAGAAAAAAGGACCATAACCGAAACAATTTGGGCAAACGCTATGTTAAGGTGAGAATGACATGATGCTGGATGTGAAGGGTCTGTTTCAGTCGCTCCAATTACAAAACTCCTCGTTATGACTGGGTGTCAATGTCAGGCTCCCTTGTACTTGTCGCTACCTAGTAACGTTAACGTTACTCTGCTCAAATGTACCGTAGTCTGTATGTCATCATTTTCTGGGAATAATTTATAGTAGGACAGGTAAAAACCAAGCAAAATATCTAATCAGTCACAGTAGCTGGCTGCTGATACAACTTGTTTGTCACCATCCAGACCAGAATGACCTGATTCTCCGGACGAGCGTGCCGTGGCTCCTACAGCTACAGCTAGCCAATGTTAGCAAAGAGCTAGCTAACAAAGACAGAAACAAAATCAAAATCTGTACCCGGTGAGTTTTAAGGTTGAACACTTACGTATACTGGTAATGGCCACGGATAGCCGGCAGGTTCTGCTCCAACCGGCGATTTGAGCTTGAGCTCCAGCTTTTCTCCCATTCTACACTTCACGGTGGCTTGGCTGTGATAGATAGCTAGCTAGCTAGTAACAGCTCTCTGTTAGCCAGCTGGTCGGTTAGCGAGCGAGCTACAACGTGAACATTTTGTAAGAAAAAAACGTTGAAACGCGTGAAGTAAAAAATACGTCGACGCTAGTTGCGCGGTAAATACACACACAATAGGGTCAAGTGTATAAATGTATCTGAATTGGTATTCTATTTTGAATAAAATGCCTGTTTATGTCCACTGGCAATAACACCTCGTCCGTATCGCCGCCATCTTGCCCGGCATGAATATAGATGGCATTGGGCCACTGGTAGCAGAGGGGACACAGACGTCACCGACATCGACGGGACCGTGATCTCAGCGCGTGGGCCAGTTAGGGCCAGTATGTGCTGTATGGAACGCCAAATGGCTCAAAATTCGCCTGGTTTATCAGGCGTGATATTATTGCCGTCAGGGTTAATAAAGTGAACTCATATATCTGGCTCCATAGATAAAGCAGTGATCACTGGTTCGAGGTTTACTTTGACAATGTAAGAGAATGATAAGATTGTCACTCACCTGAGTGATAAATCTATTCAGTATAAATTATATAAATAATACTACAATATTTCAAATTTCTAAACAAAAAAAGTTTGCCATGTATGTATTTAGTTATTCTATAAACTTTGAGAATGCTCTTAACCTGTTGTCTGCACCCTTAATGCAACAAAATATGATCTGCAAAGAGAGTTCTCATGTTACAACTTAACCATGATAAATACAAATTAAAAGCAGCATAGGGAATGGGAATCATGAAGCATTCTCAGGCGGCGCCACCATTTCAGGAGGATAGCATATGTTGCTTAGGTAATTAAATGTCATTATCTGCCAGTGTCACCGGTCATTTGTCATCTGGCAATCGTTGACTGATCTTCCTCATCAGACATGTATAAAGTATATGAAAAAGACAAATGCACATATAAAGAGAAGCTATTGAAAGAAACAAAAGGAGCAATATATTACAAAATTAAAGTTAGTTGATGATATCGATCCTTATGAATTAAGAGACAAAATGGTTAAAAGACCTTGACAGCTTGCCGCCCATTGCGGTCACTGATGTTAGGCTAACTGAATGCTAACAAAATGTTGGAGACACATAATGTTAGTCTACCCTTATGTCTGACTGTATACTGCAACTGTTGGTGAGAAAGTTGGTGCAGCTCATAGACTGTATAAAAAGATACAAATGTGTTGCCACTTCCTCCGGTTGTACAATATGAAGCCAAAATACCCCAGATATGAGCACTGCAATCATCATTGAATCATTGGAGCCAGAGTCTGTGCAGTAGCAATCTGTGGTAGAGCAGGGTTGTCAAGGTCCCACCTATACACCCGCCTAAACCAATCATAAGAAAACTCACAGTTTTCAGTGACCATTGACATAAAAGGCAGTTGCGTTATTATATTACATCACAGAGCCAGACATATGCCGACACCACCGCGCAACCTGATGGTGCTAAAAACCAGGCACATTTTGACACATTTGGTGTTCCATAAATAATACATGGCTAGAGCCAGCACCCCTAACATCAGGACATTGAGTTCTATTTTAAGCCTTTATGAAATGACTTAACCAAATTAATTTTCCTAATCAAAACAATTGCTTAGACTAAGAAGCCTTTAATAAATATAAGATTTAAGGGACACCTGCAAAATTATTGTATCATTGATTGAACATTTTTAAGACTGTACATCAAGAGACAAACTGCACCCAGTGCTGGCTTCCTCCTTAACCAAGTCACACAGTCACAGCATAGCATAAACATTTTCAGATGATGATCATGTAATACATTGTATATTATATTGTTCTTAATATTATATAGTATTAATATTATCACAATCATAAGTTTCTGGCCTTATAGTTGCATTGTCTTGAAATATATAATTCTCTCTTATAGCAGTATGTGGCAGAAAGCTATGCAAGTGAGCACAACACCTGGGTCCTAGAACTGGCACGCCTATATGGAATGCACATACTTAATAAAATGTTAATTTCACTTATATGTGATGAGTACAAATGTCAGCTAGGAGAAAGATACTATAAATAGGTTGCAGGGTGGTTCACAGCAATTGATGTCTGGGCTGTGTGTAGTTTCTTCCTGTATCAGTAAGGGTTTGCACTTGGTGCTGCAGTTTCAGATATTAATTAGGACTTTAATGAGTCTTTTTTTTGGTTAGCATTTGCTGTCAGGGGAAGGGAGTTATAAACACTGAACCAGACTGAAGTACCTTTACTCAAACTAGAAAATGCATTTGATGACAGCTGAAATAAATAGCAAAGCAGTGCTGGAAATGCGGAAATCTGAAATGAATTGCCTCAAAAATCTGAAAGCTCAAAGATTTAACTGCATTGCTGCAAAAAGCTGGATGCTGAAATGTAAAATTGTCAGAGCTGAATGCTGGAAAAACTGCAAGGTATATTGAAATACTGTCAAAGCTGGATTTTTTGGATCCGTTTCCTTAAATTAATAAATAATACAAGTATTAGACAGCTGAACGGATTTGCTAAACACATGCATTGCCCTAAAGAACTACAAAGTTGAACGCATTGCGTGAAAAAAAGGGGACTGAAAGGCAGTGCATTGGAAAAGCTAAAAGACAAAATGCATTGCTTACAAGCTTAATAGTGACGATTAGTGTGAATGCTGCTGTCAGCACTAATTCACTTAAAAAAATAACCTTGTATCAGATATTTACATTACATTACATTTAGCAGACACTTATATCCAAAGCGACTTCCAAATAAGAGCTTTACATAAAGTGCATAGAACCATGATCAAAAACAACAAGATGTCTCATCAAACTTGTAAGGGCTGCTGATGAATCACAAGTGCTATAAGTAAGTACATCAGTGCCAAAGGCAGAATCGAAAAGAGCATTAAATCTAGAAACAATGTGTCATTTAAATGGTGTTGTATTCCCAGAACAAATGAGTCAACCCATTTAAGCTGACCTTTAATGTACATATAAATATTTACACACACAAAATTCATGCATATATACTTGTGTAAAATAAGTATACTTATATTATTAATACACACGTTGTGTATGACATGGTAAGAGTATTTCATCTGCTTTGGTTTTTACTCATATTTAGGTTATCTGATTAAATTTTTACTGAAAGGAATTTAAATGTAATGTAATGTAAGAATGATGTCTTAACAGCTCAGTTACAGTCGAAAGAGAAATGTTTTCAGCTCATTTACAGAAAAGTTGGCTGATACAGCGTGGCAATCTACAACAGAGCCAGTATTGTTTAGAAGATGGTTTAGTTATGTGCAGCATGTGACATGACATAGTTTGATCTTGATCATCAACCATACATTTCAGTCAAATTTAAAATGATTATTAAACTATATGACAGCACCACCTCACTTGCTACAGTATCTGTATTTTGTAAGTACAAGTATTTATAGGATGCATGCAAATAGCTCATTACATTTCTCTAATAAAGTATTGCAAAGTGTTTCTTCAAGAATGATAGATGCATTATACTTAAAGTTCGTTCTATATCTATCTTGACCTTTGTGTGTTTCTGATTAGAGATTTATAATCAGACATGGACGTGGTGTTGGCAAAAAGATCAGCTGTAATTGGAAACAATCCTTCTGTTACAGTGACGCTGAACGTTATGACAGTCACTATGAAGCACTTACTGTCATTGAAGAATCACCCACTGTCCCACACAGAGAGACAGTGACACAGAATCCACAACAAAGGACAAGACACAGAAACACAGATGCTGTCGACTGAACAAGAGGTAATTCAGATGATAAACTCAAATGTTTATTGGCTGGTTTTGGCTGTAAATCAGCAGATCGTGTTATTGCTCTGTGATTTCAACGCTCACCTGTGCTTACACTGTAAGTTTTGCTGGAGAAATAACAGTCGCATGCACTTTGCCCTTTATTTTACTGATCGCTTTTCTTAAAATGATGACTAAAAAGGCTGTTGTCCTTTGGTCTTTTATGCACTTGTCACAGGTTGCTTAGCTGCCAGGATACGTTCTTCTCCTCAACCTATGTATGACGCCAGAATTAGCTGTTCCTGTGGATGGATTTAGAAATGTCCAGGTTAGATAGAAACATTTACCATTTTACTTGAATCATTTATTAAATTAAATCAATTATGAAATGTCTAATACACACACCAACTATCTCCAATAATTGACTGACCTTTATTTCAACCATGGCCTACATCTTCACATTAAAGCACTGTCCCACGCTGTTAGCAGAGAATCTAAACAGAGGTCGACCCTCTCTCTGCTAAACAAATTAAATCCTGTCTAACTAGTAAAACCTTTAAAACACAGAGGGGAGCTCTCTGTTTCTCTGCGGTGTGTGTAAACATGTCAGTGTATACGCTGCTGTATGTTGAGAGAGATGGCAACTTGCCACAGTGAACTTGCTGACCAGATTCCCCCGCCCCCCTTCCCTTCCAGCTCCCTGAGCAGCGCGGAGGCCAACTTTGGGATGGCAGCCAGTAGCAACATAGCAAAGCTCAGGCACAGCTCAGCCTGGCCAACTGGAACGCAGTCGCTATGTAGATTTCTGGGATCTTTCACACTGTGTCAGATTACAGCGAGCACTGTCCTCTCTGTTGCCTTGCAAGAGCATCTTCTGCCCACGCTGTCATGCAAGGGCCTTTTTTAAAATCCATGTTCCAGTGTTTGGCAGTAATAATCATGGGTTATAAGAGGATGTCCGTTAGAAACAGGCAACACATACAGAATACTATAGACTGTGCAAACACGATGAATACAAAACAAATGGTGATATGGTTGAACTAACCTTATTTATCATTCCCTTGCAATCAAACTGATTCCTGAGGGTGAAAATAACTGTACATAACAGTTTAGCTCTCAGGAGAAACAATGCAAACTGCAGAGAACAGAGGGATCCAAATGTTTCTATTTATTTATTTTTAAACAAAAACAAGGTGTGCCAGCACTGTGTGGAGGCTTGTAAACCAACAGTGTGATACTGCTGCCATCTGCAGGACATCCTCCATTCACTACAGGCCTCAGTAATTGTAAACAAATGTTAGAACACTGAGAAGTCCATTAAACAGCTCTGTCAATAATCATAGTTTTAAAGAATGGCGTGTCCAGACTTGTCTCAGTGCACTAAAAATAGATGCCCTATGTACTTTCCAAAGGAAAAGTTACATCTTGTGACTCCTGTCAAAGACAAAATGTCATGATCAGAGAAGAATTGTGCTATCCATCAGAAACAAACCAAATGCATGTTTGAGTCATGGAATCCATGTTTAACACAATAATTACTCTCCTTACAATGTAAGATTTAAAATCATGTTTGTTATTAGAGTTTAGGCTAGCAATATTGCTAAACACAAAATAAAATACTAATACTATAATTAAACTTCATTACAATAAAAGGACAGCAAATTCAAAATTTCACAAATAAGGATTTTAAAGAATTTTATTGAAACAAAGATCAATTTCAGTCCCAGTCCCTTATGGTTTTCAAAAAGCGTGCTTTGGGTTGTAGCGCCAACATTTCATGACTATTCTCCAAAGCCCTCTTTGCTTATACAGCAGCATGTATATACTCAGAGAAAAGAAAAAAAAACACCCTATACAACAGGTCATTTTGGCACAATCAACTCATACAATGGTACTCCTGTGCTGGCATATCTTTACCTTCAAACAGTTCTGCTCTCCACCGGAGCAAAGTGTGTTTACTGATGAACTCATTCACAATGGATTTTGACCGTAATAGAGGTGCAATACAGTAATTATGACAGAATGTTTCTAGAAAACAAGATACAATAAGAAAGGTGAAAAGTGTCTTTCTTGTTAAAGATTGCAGTACTGGGCGATGCCGAGTGTTGATTCCTGTAAGACGACATTCACCTTTACAAACTTTACGTCCCTCGCCCAGACGTCACCGAGTCCCGGGTCCAGCAGTGTCGTTGTGATGAGTCTTGGCGCAAATGCCTTACTGTAGTGTTTGAATTAGGAGAGCGATATAATGTGAAACCTGGCATTACATTAAAACACTCGAGCCCAGTCATTCGAATCCCATCTGGAGCAAAATGAGCCTCCTCCGACTTCTCACAAGAAAACACTGAAAGTTTCCACTGGATGATAAATTCTAACAAAAGAAATGATGACAGGAAGTAGATAATACTGCGACATGTTCCTTTGCCCATATTTGGTAGAGCGTATTGTTTCATCCCACTCGGTAAGCACTTTGGTATACATGCTGGTCAGAGCCATGTCAAATTGATTACATACTAACTGAGGTGGACTAGGTCTTTGCTTGGATTTTGCTATGCTTGGGCAGTCCCCCCCCCCAGTCCTCCCCCCCCAAGTAAAGATACAAAGACTGTTCATTGTAACACATTCATAAAGCATGCACTCTGATGGACAAAGAGAAAAGTCATTTGGACAAAACCTCCAGGTAACAGCAAGATCCGGAGAAAAAGTGCTGATTTTTCATATTCACATAAAAAGGTCGATATAAGAAATGCATTCGCTGACTGAACTCGACTCGCTTGTTCATCGGGTGAAATTCTGATACCGCATTTCTAATTTGTCTACGGACACGTTGAGTGCATCCGCCTTGACACGACACTTCTCAGAGAGGTGAGCGGATCCAGGAAATGGGATTCCAGCTCAGCCAAACCGCGATTATCTGACATCACATTTGAAAAGGCAAAAACTGGTCGCAGGTGAGGCTTCCTTCGGAGCGCCTCCACCTGGAAGATGATCATGGATGGCTTCATCTTAACAGTCGTCTCAATGGACTATCACGTGGGTCAATGAGCAGACAAAAAATATATATTTTTAAAGACACTGTAAACACTATTTTAACATAATCAAAATGATGACGATGATGACTTAGGAGACAGACGTCTGGATCAACCTCATTTTTGAACATTATGAAGATGAAAAGAAAATGCCTGCTGATCTGCATCCCCTGCCTGCATCATCTTACAATTACAGGATTTTCTGAAGCATGACGAAGAGTCCAACTGGCAATGAACTCTTCAGATAACCTTGAGAAAATAAATTGGAGAAACAACCAATTAAGAGCTAAATCTAGTTTTCCATTGATAGAATATGATGAACAATAACTTAAGAGCTACTGCTGTAACCGATGAACAAGCACTGCGGCTTGCCGTGACAGATTGAGTCTGTGTTCAGCTCAAGAGTGACTGGAAACATTCACACCCATCCCCTCTGTTAAGACATCTGCACATGATTTTAGAAAAGAAAAAGTCAAGCACACGAACCTGCGTCTCACTGTGTGCATTTAGAAGCATTGTTTTGATTTAATCAACAGTAATATCCGCATCTCTTTAAAAGAGAGAAAAATAACGCCAATGGATTGACAATTAAATGGGCAAGGCAGCTTCTGAATAAAATACTGGCTGACATTCAAGATGTGAGGACAGAAAGTAAGAGACAGTAAGAAGAGAGTACTGATATTGAGGAGTGTAAAACAGACTCACCCCCCCCCGTTAAGTGTCAAAAATAAATAAAAAGAAAAACAGAGATTCAACATCACAGCCATTCGACTAAGTATGTGGGGAAAACTCATGTATCATTCGCTTAACTTCTCTTTTCTCTAGAACAAATGTGTTGCATTTGGTGTACAATCTGCAGTTTTCATCCCATTATCTCCAGTTTCAAAAGCAGGAAAGATTATTTGGATATTTCCCGAGAAAGTGGGAAAATGTCCACGTTTGACTCTTTCAGACCTCTGTGCGCTATAGCAGGGTGGGCTGTTGAGAAAAACAAAGCCACATAGAAAATTCTTTTCTGAATGCATTGTAACTACACAGACGGACATGGCCAAACTGGCACAACCCCATCTTCCGAAAAGAAAATGAAAAACAAAATAGAAAGAGAGCGAAAAAGAATGTGTGTCCTGCTAAGTCCTCACTAGAGCCTTTGGCCCCAATGAGGGGAATACTCCCTTCATGGCATCTTTCATGAGAGATCTTTCTTTTTCTTTTTTTTTTTTTCTAGCACAAGCGGAATTTTCCTTTTATCTGCTTGGTTTCCAGAGATAACAGGGAAACAATGTCTAGTAACTACTTTTAAAGTTGCTGTTGATCGTACTCTGCAATAAGTCTCTTTATATGTGCCAGTTTGTTGTGTAGATATTCACAGCGGTTCTTCTCCTGGCTATAGTTTGGATTAGTCTGCAATGGATATGAAAAAGCACAGAGTCACAACCTTATAATCTACTTAGATACTTTATGTCATCAAGATCTGTCATAGTGGGACTTTACCTTTTTTATTTTGTGATACTCCTGAAGTATCTGATTGTGGATTGTCTGTGAAGAGAAAACACAAAAAGCATAAGGGATATGAATAAAACTGATATATACTGTATCATGAACCAGTCAAATAAAATAGAGCAGATTTGTGTGTGTCATTTAGGTAATCTACCTTGTACTTGTCTGTGCCTTGGTGGAGCTGTTTGAGCTCATTGTCAAGCACAGTGAACTGCCGAGTGATGCCCTCTATGCGAGCATGCAGACCCCGGTACTCACTGTACTCGGCATTGAAATCATTTTTATACCTCTGACGCTGCTCCGGCGAATCGATCACTGTGTACTTCCTAGGAGGGAAATAAAATAACATTTTGGATTTTGAGAGAAAGTCACAAAGGATAGATAAAAGTCATTTCAGGCATTTAGCTTAAGTCAGATGGAGACTTAATGAGGTACCAACACACCGCAATGAAATTAATTTAGTCTAACACTGTGCCACCGCCCACCCCTCCCATCCAAGTTTTAAAAGGTATTTTATTTTAGTAAAGTAGTAGTAAGTACTTTGTTTTTAGTAGTAAAAGTCCTTGTTAGCCATGTACCCATGCACACACAAACAACTTATTACTGCTTTACTTTGATAATGAAAAACAACAACTTAAAAACGCTCAGTCGATCATGTTGGCCAAAGGGCCAAATTATGATAACTAGCTTCCTGTTGTTTTTAAAACATCAGCATGCAACTGTCCCTTTCACTTCACGCAGTGTCTTTCCCTCACAGATCTCCCTCCGCACGCCTCACAGTTTGAAAACCACTGACTTATTCCAATGAATTTAAGGAGGATTCTCTTCGCTAGCAGCATGGCTGTACAATCTGTTGAGAGTTCTTAAATACTCACAATAAATAGTCTGCCACCTCAGGTGATGACGAAGGAATACTGGTACTGTTGCACATTCCATTCAGATCTGAAACAAGGTCACACAGAGAGAAAATGGCATTAATCTGAATGTGTTAGCTTTGCTGCGTCTCTGCGTGAAACCTGCCATGGTGCAAAAGGAAAGGCAACACAGCAAAAGGATCTTTAAATTAAATAAACAAATTAAATTAAGTTACCGTTTACATCATTAATCTCTTAAACGTGTGACGCTCTAAAGATGCTATCTGCCAGTTGGATTCACAGGTGTGTGTATTTGAGTTATTTAAGGCAAAAAGCTGAACAGCAGGGGTCTCTGTTTAATCAGTTAGTCACATACTGGGTCACATGATGCATCGCCTCAGTGATGACTAACTGGTGTCCATCTACGTATGAATTACTACTTTTATTCAGAAATCTCTTATCTGATGCAAGAGCTGTGAAACTGATGAATAAGACATTCTGTGCAAAAGAAAAAGATATGTTTGTCTTTGTGTGCGTGTTGCTCTCACCTGTGCTTTTGTGTGGAATACTGTTGCTTTTGAGGTTTCCTGGACTCATCTCACAGGCTTTGTTGGGCTCAGGCATGCGCGCCTCACGACTCTTCCTCTCCTTCTCCTGCGCCCTCTCTCTCACCCTCTCCCTGTCTTTATGCTTTTTTGACTTCTTCCTGGATTTGTTGAAGGTTGAAGGACTCTTGTCCCGAGGGCCATCCAGGCCCGTGTGTCCAGGAGATGATGTGCCAATGCTGGGAGCGCCGAGCATTGTTGACCCAGAGAACAGTGAAGGAGGCTGGCTGAGCCTCTCGGACACTGCCGTTTCCTGAGAGTCACAGTCTCTCCCGTTGTGGCTGGAGTCGTTGCTGACATCCGAAAGTGCTTCAAAAGGACGAG
This sequence comes from Nannoperca obscura, assembly GCA_036024295.1. Taxonomy (NCBI): domain Eukaryota; kingdom Metazoa; phylum Chordata; class Actinopteri; order Centrarchiformes; family Percichthyidae; genus Nannoperca; species Nannoperca obscura. Next base: position 75,549 of record JAVQJL010007337.1, read on the forward strand.
GGATGTCCAGCACAGGGAGCTGCTGGGAGCTGGACGTCATGCCGCCATCTGACATAGAAACCGCCACTCCTGCCTGCGCTCCACCTGCCTCTCCTCTCCCGTTGGAGGAGCTGAGCTTGCCATTTACTGGGGCTGTTGCAGCCTTGCTGGCGAGGTGCGATATTCTGGGCTTTTTGTTGACAAGGGGGTCGATGAAGTCAGCAGCAGGACGTTTCTGGCAGAAGAAAAGAGCAGTTTTAGTGCCTAAAATAGCATTCAATATGAATTCAATTCACCTCTGAGTGAGCGAGAAGAAAATTGCAGTCCAGGTCCAGAGCAGACAAAAATGCTCTGAGCCATGGAGGACAAGGGAGTGTTCAGAGGAGGGGATCTAGTACAAGCAGATAGATGTATAAAGCAACATTAGTGGAGTATTAGCGGATCTGTATTCCGAGTAGCACTGAGACTGTGATGACTGTGCTGCCTTTTCACAATACAAGGAGATTACGTTACAGACTGTTTGACCCAGCCCACACTAATGTCTTTGGGAGTGGCTGACCCAATCACTGTGTGTTGGCTGTCCCAACAGGAATACTTCTGGGTTCTGAAACAACAACAGTGAAAACCAGTGAGGAGCTCCGTTTGGGCCTGTGAGGCTATGTAAGAAAATGTTTTCCTCTTCGTTTTGGCCCTCCATCCATCCAAGTTGTCATTTTTGTCAGTTGTTAACACTTTTTCTTTTTTTTTTACACCCAAAAAGAGAGTGGAGTGGATAAAACAATGCTCCAATATTCTAGCGATTGTTAGGAAGCCACATTTCTGTGATCGCAGGAGCATGAGATGACAGAACAAAGTGAGATCCACAGTCCTGGCTGTAATGCAGAATTTGAGAGATTTGTACCTTTAGTTTCTGTATTCCAGTGTGAATGCTAATCTTTTGCTAGCAGGCAGTTATTTCTGAAGTTATTTTCAGATTTATCCATCTTTGTCTGTGGACATGGACTCGCCCTGTTTGCCTTGCAGCCCCTGCCTGATCCATTCCTCATTTATCAGAGGTTTACACACAGCTTTACCTGCTGCGGTGCTCTTGTTTTATACCAGTGAATCTAAAGAAGAGCCAGGGGTACTGTTTGCTTGTGTGTTTACTGAGGGAGGGAGCGGAAAGGAAGGAGGCATACAGTAGGTGTCTGAGGTGAGAGGAAGAAGCTATTAATACAACAGAGCAGCTCCTCCTCCCTCTACCTAAATGAAGTGTAAACAATGAGTAAACTCTGGAATCTAGACTGGCCTAATAAGAGAGCAGCAAGACAAGGAATATTTAAGAAATGTATTATGCAAAGATGAGAGCGAAAAGAGTTTCAGTAAAAAGATCTGTACCATAGGGGCTATTTGGTTTAAAAACAAAGCTTTAGTGATCAGGCAAACATTGTTTTTTGTTTGAAGGTTCTTTAAGTGCTCATAACAAGCATTAGTAAGTAATACTAGTCAACTGGAACTAGTTCAGAAAACATCTGCTGCTAAGACACTCACTGATGAGACAGAGAGGAAACAAATCAGTTTGGAATTTAGAAAAACAAAACCTCCCTGGGAGATACCAGAAACTACCAGACTGAAGGGACAACTCAGTCAGCGGGATGTATTGTTTGGTAAACTGGTGGAAATCCAATCCAATCAATATCTCTGGTGAAAATTAGATTTCCCCAATTCCCCTACCATTTCTACTTGATCAGCTGAAGGCAAACAAGCTCTGGTTAAAGATTAGCTATGCAGAGTGTATTTACAGTGTACTGAAGTAACCTTAAGCAGTTTGAGAGTCTCAAAATTCTTTATTTTAACAACCTACAAATGAATAAAATGATCAAATAACTGCACTGTTGAAATTGTTAACATTAACTTTAGGGAATATCATCCATCACTAGCCACAGGGGAAGAGGAGTTACATTGCAGATAAGAAAATGAAAGCAGAGAGGCAGTGTAGAGATACGCAAGCGTGTGGAAGCGGGAGACTGGTAGAAGAGGGAACAGGAAGCTCACCTGAGATGGCGAGCTGCTGGCCAGCTCTTTGGGCGGGCTCTCAAGTGGAGGGGCAGAGCTGTTCTGGGCCTGGCCCTGTTTCCTAAGAAAGTGAAACACATACACAAAAAAACTTGATATACATTTCTGCAGGATCTACACTGTATACCAGCACTACAGGAACACTTTACTTTATCTATCCAACTACCTGTTGAGGTGACACAGCCAATGCAGCAATGTTAAAGGCTTCAACTACATCCGATTGTTCTTCCTGTGTAAGCGTTGTGAACCGGTTTGACCAGAACACATGAAGCCAAAGCCTTCATGGAATGTGTTACAAAACTTACTTGCAGTGATTTTTCAAACTTGAAAAATACTCGAGCAACAATACAAAACGATGTAGCTGCCATTTCTTCAGTGACAAGCTAATTCTACAGACGTATGAGGGCATTAAAAACGAGTTACAACGGTTGCTTTGTGAAGCTGAGTGGGTAGCTATGACAACAGAGCAAAGGAGGACCTACTTGACAAGGCAGCATTTTATCATAACCACACACACTTCATTTAAAAAAAGGCAAAGTTTCAATCACAAAACAAGTTACCAGTTTAAAAGTCTTCAACTCTTGTTTTTAGAACATTTAATACATTATTCTGCTGTCTTTTCTTCTCTACAGAAGATCAAGTATGATCTCACAGACTGCTGCATGTTTATTTAATGGCTGTTTTGGCAGCTACTTCCAAGACAAGTGAGAAAGTGACGCGACACTGCAGTGACAGAGAGAACGCGAGAGAAAAAGAATATGGTACTGCAGCTCGTTTTGGGTACGGTTGTTGTTTGGGAGGTTTATCAGACAATATGGACAGTAGAACTTTGACTACATGGTCATTCAATGGGATCGTACTGCATTTGTTTTCACACCACTCTATCCCTTACCACCTCTTGAGTAACTGTGCAGTATTCACACCTGTATTTAGAGTTGAGACTTGCACTCACATCAGCCAAGAAACCATCTTAGTGCCAGGTGGTAACAGAGCTTCAGATTGATTATGACGCACTAAACTCTGACCTCATTGAGTACCAGATTAATCTGTCACACAGCACAAGTGTCAAAATAAAAAGAGCTGTGCCAATATACACCTACCCAACCAAGATAAACCGTGCCAAATCAGCCAACAAGTTAACCCTAAGCGGGATGATACCCAAACCATTGATCAAGTCCCGTTTTAAAACATACACATTTTGACAAGCAGTCAAGAGTTTATTATTAAAAGCTGAATTCCAGTATGCTGTCTTGAACACACAGTTCTAGCTCAAGTTATAAACATTACGGAAAATGTAAAAGAGCACTTGTACACGCAAAGATGCCACAGCTGATGACATTATCAGAAGGGGACATTTGGGCACACAGAGTTTTGGTAATGCCCCACCCTAGTTCAGTCAGGGCGTATGCGTTTGTGTGTCTGTTGTGGGAACAGTCACATACACAGGCAGGAGCTACGAGTGAGACAGCAGGCCGACCGATATGGCTGAACCTTGGACCGCTGCCACCTCACACATGGATCAGCATGTGCTGGAACAGTGTTGCATCATGTGCACTGCAGTCAGTAGCTCTGCTACTCCTGCGTGACTGACTGCATCAGCTCAAAACTCCGGAGGAGCTGGGGAGGGGGAGGTGGTATTAGTGTGGGGAGGCTACGGTTGTTAGTCAGCTGATAAACTCACAAAAAGAGTTCAAAGTACATCAAAAAGAGATGCACACAAAAGGGTGCAAGTGTGTGTCTGTGTGCATATGCATGCGTTTACAGAGGCCAGAAAAACTGAAATCCATGTCCACTGTTATGCAATACAACAGTACCGTAAATACTATGTGAAATGTTTATAAAACTTTTGATGGCACTGTGCCAGAAAGGCTGTAGTTTGTGTTAATATACTAATTATATTGTAAAATGTTTTAGTTTACAATAACAAAATACCAGAAACACCTTTCCAAAGCCTAATACAACACAAAACATCCCATAAAGCTATGTCAGTAGCAGTCTCAACAAAAGCTAAGCAAGGCCGTAAATGTTTGTTGCAGGCTCGTTGCACTGCATTGCATTAAACTATTATATGTGTTATATATACACACTCTTATGGTCACTTAGTGTTAACACTCCAGCTGCCTTTAGAGGTGTACCACAGGTAAAACTAACCTCTTATCATGGATACAAGCTATTCTTGAGTCCACTACATAAATACAAACAGAATTGAGCACTGCTGCCTGGTCTATATATAGCTAGCTGGGAGCTAGCTTTTCCTTAGTGTCCCAGATCCTGAGAAACCAGATTTTTCCACTGGGAAGGAGGCCAGTAGCTCATGCTTGTCAACAATCTTCCTGGGAACACACACACACACACACACACACACACACACCTGCCATTTCCAACAAATACAAACGGTGGGCTTTACAGATCCTACCTTTATACAATTCAAGTACACAGAAGTCAATCCCAGATAGAATAGTTTTTTCCTAATTAGATCTCATGTACCATTTTTTAATTGGTTATACACTAAAATATTAATAAGGGAAAGATTTTGTATGCATGTCTTTTGCTTATAAAGGGATGTTTTTCTACAACACTTGAAAGCTCCATAATTCTTACATACCAGAGCCATCACACCGTGGCCTCACTCTTGCCATACAGAGTCAACACAAACGAAAAAACATTGCTTTGCAGTGTCAAAATCCACCCTGAATTGTAACTTCAGAAAAGACAAGTCTACATAGTTAAAGCAAACTTAATTGAAGTATATCAGACATACCCAAGTTACAAAATAAAATCTTCAGAAATGCAATCCACTGCTACAGGATCAGCTATTGTTTCTCAGAGGCTAAGAGACCTCAGGCTGGTATGCTAGGTCACCTGTAAGACCTATTCACAAACAAACAATGCTGAATGAACTCCCATAACGTTGACTTATGACATCATTAGTGTTAAGTACACTGATGACTACAACAAAATATGTAATTTCACCAATATATACGTAAATGTACATGCACAATGCATCATGTAAACTTGTATCATGTATTCTACATTTTTAAAGTAACAGCTCAGCTGCTCAAAATGTATGGCTGATGGGAATAATCATCAGAAAAGGCCAACTTGTGGGTCTCAAGTGAGAGTGATAAACATCTCTGACGTACCTAAACAAGATTCTCTTGAGAAGCTGCTGGTCTCCTTCTGTGTAGCCTGGCCAGTCTTTCTGAATTTCTTTATACAAAAAGTCCTTCAATGTGAAGGTGTTGTCTCTCCCATTCAGGTTTGCCACCTACAAAATGGGAAAGAGGCATGTGTGAGGATAATCAGAAGGAACAGCTGCACTGAGTGACTCGAAATGAAAATACTGAAGCAATAAATGTGTGTGTAACCTGTTGCAGGTGACTATCCAGAGAGTCCTTGTCTAATTGCGAGAGGCCATCTTTCTGCAACCTGAGGATCAGCTCAGGCTTCTTGTAAGGCTTGAGGGCCAACAGGTGTGTGAGGCGCTCTCGGAGCGGCCGGTTTTGAGTCGTGCCCTTCTTTAGCGTACTGCTAGAGATGATGACGGGCCGAGATGTCCTCCGTAGTGGGGCGATGTCTGAGAGGCCAGGTGCCGGTTTCCGGATCTGAACCTTCTTACCTAAAAAGGTGTGGACGAGTTACAGAAGTGAAGGAAGCGTCTGACATTAGAGAGGTTGGAAGAGGAATAGTCAGGCAGCTTTCTAAATAAACAAGTTGTCAATGTCATCACAGTATTTTCTTTAAACACATGAACCTCATTTTATATTCGAGTTCTACAATATTGTTTCTCTTTATTTTTTGTAGGGCTGCACTTCTAGGGTTGTAATCATCGTAATCTTTCTAAAGAAAAAAGTAGTTTGTACAGTTAACTTTACAGTTCATTCCCAAGTTGCGATTAGAATTTCAATTTATGAGAATTGAAAGAGGAGGTGATACACCTCTATTGTGATAGTGCTAAAATCTACTGTTGAAACAAAAGTGCTGGTAGAAAAAAGACTCAAGTGACATTTTGGCCGGCAGCCTGCTGTGCTTGTTTTCTTAAATAACAGAAAATAACTATAATCCCAGCAAGAAATAAATGTATTTCTGTCAACATCTTTTAAGTCAGTGAGTGAACGGCTAAAAGAATTTGCAGATGACTCACAAATGATGGATCGTGCACTGGTCTCACCATCCATTACAAACATCAGCTATTATCACTTTCTCCCACTGAGACCTTTCGCAAGGTGATTCACATTCACATGAATGTTGTGTTGCCTCCTACTGAGACACAAACACTCTTCGGCTCCACAGCACACATGGACTAAACATTTTCTGACTTACTGCTGAACAGTGAATAGGCTTGCATTGGATGTATTTCTTTTCAGGCAATGAGGCAGGGCTGCTGGGGTTTTCTACTGCAGGTCAGTAAGAAAAGTTGATGTGTTATGCCCGGGGACATTTCTGCCTCTGTGTGTTTAAATTACATTCATGGGGTTGGGGAGAAAGAGGATCAGTGTGCATGAGGCACATTATATGTTTGACCACTGAGGAAGCACCCGCCATCAAATTCAATAAAGTCCTGGTTACAGATGAGGCATGCTGGCCCTTTGCCATTCAGCCCCAGACCCAAACAACCTGTCTGGTGCAATGTGAACCCATTCACGAGCGGAAAAAAGGCTACACAAACACATGGGCCATTTGGATGTTTGCAGGGTACAGAAATTCTTCCAGTCTCTTCACGCCTGTTGACACCTTCATGGCATTTCACTGGAAATATCTCTTTCCCATCAACCAAAAGCAGGGTTATTAAATACTGGTCTTTGCAAGTCCGGGACTGAGAAAAAGTCTAACCGACTGGTGCATTTTTGGTGGTCAGCATGTCTCCTCACCTACGTATCTTCCCCCAGGCTTAATGACAATGGCACTCCTACTCCGAGTCTCCTCCTCGACCTGTGCCATGTTTTCCCTGGCTTTCTGGTAGGAGTCGTCCGTGGCACATACTGTAATCTTGTCCTGGATCCCACCCAAACAATCCAGCTGAATGCTCCCTTCACTGCCAAAACAAAGAGGTGACAGTGAGAGAGGAAGACGGGGATAGAAACAAACCAAAATAATGTTATCTTTTAAAGGATGCTACTTTAAAATACGGAACATAAATCCACCACTGCAAGTTAATGGTCAGCATAAAACTTCTATCTCTCAATACTTGCAATAACCCATCCCTTAACTGTGCATCCCAGATGAGATCCATTAAACACCCTCAGGGTACAACGATTAATTTTTAAATTTCCATCCAACTATGGGTTCCCACAGTATGACTCACTGCTGCATCAAATCCCATTCTTTCCTGACCTTCCGGCTCTCTTTGATTCCCCTACACTTTGATGAGGATTTGGCAGAAAAGGAGATGGTGCTGGCGGAGTCAGCAGTGGAAGCTGAGCTCTGTCATTTGGGTTTTAGATTGGAACTCAAGGGTGATTAGGATCCGGTCAGAGCAGTGGATGAACTCCATCCGACCCACTTGTTAAAAATATTTTCAGAATAATGGGGTCAGAAACATGACTGTCAGAGAAGCAGAAGATTATTGTTCTTCCCCATTTGTTATGTTCTACTTCTTTCTGCTTCAACACTGACACCTGATCCAGTTAACACATTTTATGCATATGTAAGGCTAGAGAAAATTAGCAGAATGAGTTTTATAGGCTTGATCGATAAGCAGATTCCAAAGCCACCGTTTCTATTTTAAACAACTACATTCTTATCTTGCAACCTTACACAAAAATATTCTATACTGGAAGAATAATGGGTGAAAGGTTAATTTTGATTGGACACCAGGTATTATATATATTCTTATATTCAATAAAACAAGTGTGTGTTACAGGCAAGTACATAATTTAGCAGCGCAAAACCAATAAACCTCATGGTTGCATCTTTCCATCTAGTAGCTGCTACTCTGACCCAGTCCTAATTGTGTTAATCATGGGTGTCTGTTAAGCATCTCACTCACAGGTGCCAACTATGTTGAACAAACAGATCGCCTGGAAACACTCATCAGGTAACTGTCCAAACACTGTTGATTATTTACACAAAGACAGTAAAGTTGTAATTCAAATGCTCACCCAAAGTTAATGTTATTTTGACATTAATTGCACATTTGATAAGAGAGAGAAGAGTGAAGGTGAGTGTGAGTCTGTGTTTGCTTTCACCTGGTGATATACTGCTGGATGCAGTCGAAGCTGCCCTGGGGGTTGTCTCTGCCCACATTGGACAGGTAGAAAGTAAACGTTTGCAGTTCACTGGAATTTTCTGAGCGTGGTATTGAAATTTTCTGTTGAAGACAAAGAAGAAAAACATGGACATATGAAATCAACACAAGATCACCCAGTAAACATAATTTGGTGTCAGAAAAAGTTAAAAAAAACAACTAACAAAACTATAGTTAATTAGTGGTTAAATATTTTCCATAAATGTGTTTTTATCCATTCTTTTTTAGACCTGTATATTAATAACCTGAGTGAGATACTTTTCAGACAAGCACTAAAAAAAGATGACTAACTGCACCCCACACACTCATTTTTCTTTCACTATAAATATATGTAGTACTATAAACAAATGCCTGTGCAGTATACACCTTGGAAACCTGGCCCTGACTAGGCAAAGCTGTGAATACACCCCAGGCATTTTCTTGCTGGCTTCAAAAAACACACTGAAAACCTCCAAAATTCAGCTTCAAATCTGCTGCCTTGTATTCTTCCAGTTTGTTTCTACTAGGCACTGCACTGTCTAGTTCCTAATTGTGTTCCCAACGTGTGATTGGAGGAACCACAGGTAAATTACTATCACAGAACTGTGATAGGTATTTCTGCAGTCTCTGGCCTTATGCACATCCTATTGCAGGCCCAGAATTACCTTCCTCCCACACTCATAGGGGTTACTTTTAGAAGACTACAGAGGAAGTAGAGTTAACCACTGTGAACTAGTGCTCCTAACCTCTGAGAACCTCTAATCACCAGCAAGCTGTTGGACCCTTTATTTAAAATATAGGATATCATTTAACAAGTAACTAGGATTTTTATTTTGTAATACATCTTGCACTATTGGGCATTGGGTGAAAACGGTGGAAAACATTTTTAATGCAGTGCACAGAAGCATGTCAGACGGTATTCTCGAGAGAAATGTGAAAGAGAGCAGAGAAACTACAGAGTGAAAGTGAAGCCACTTGAGTCTACCTGACTTCACCTCAAAATAGTTTTAACACCCTACCACTAGGATGTGTATTAACGAGTGAATTGACTTGACAAGCTTTACTAAAAAAGTAGTTTAAGACCAACAGTTAGACAAGGCAGAGGGTTTGTGTTTTCTGAGCGGGAATTCAAGTGGTGTCACAGTCAAGGATTGTGCATCACACTGAGCCAGGGTAACAACATATAGCTGAAGTTACCAATTATATGGGTTTGGATCTCCAGTGCAGGGCCTCTCGACCAGCAAGCAGCACATTGCCAGTGACCCAGTCTAGATCAGAGGCTAAGGCTGTGACTCACTGGTTCTTCATCAGTCCTGGGACTGACATGGGGTCAGACTGTAGGCAGCTCAGCTCTGTTTACCAAATGTCTCAACACGTGTGAAGGTTGTAGGTGGCCAACTATAAATAAATACACTGTCCTTTATTTGCCCTCCTGGAAGACCTGCGCTCTTGGTTATCCATAATGCTCCACTCCAGTGTAACATAACACACACTGCCGCTGCAGTCCCCATCAGTGAGAAAAACAGTAACTGATATAATTTGGAAATACAAAGTATTATGGATTTAGAAGACCATCCTAAATCCCAGGGTTGTAGGCTGGATACTACAGAATGCTGGTACACATTTATCATGGAAGGAGGTGGAGTCATGTAATGGCAGCAGAGGTAGAAACAAATAATTAAACCGAACTCAAAGCACGGTCTGAAACCCGTGTGAAGAGTTGACCTGGCTCCAGGTAAGAAGATATGTTATATTATAACAACATTAACTTTATAAATTCTTGCTCTTTATTTTCACTGCCGCTTCATCCCCGTCTCTTGCCCAACAGGCAATACTACACCTCAACAGCATTCTTCACTAAGTCCTGCATTGTGTTTAAGCTCTGGATTTCAACCAGTGGCAGCACTGGATGGTTGTGGAGTTCTGGATAGCTCAAGTCAACCACATATACACTTGCATCACCGCTGTAACGTGAATTACAGCAAACACAGGACAAAATAAAATAAAATAAAAGCAACTCGTCAAACGCACACAAAATGCAGATTTTTAAGAGTTTGAAGTATGAGGGTGTTCAAGACTATGCCCAGTCTCAAGGGTGAAAGACCTTAAAACATGATACAGCAGTTTGAATACATGAAATGTATGCTTGTGGGAAGAGGATCGGCAGTGATCCAAGTAGGGCTGGGAAATCTGGGCAAAAATGTAAAAAAATGTTTTATCTAAATCTAAAAATGGCCATTCATTATTTTTGTTCCGGAGTGAAAAGTGAAAGCAGCCAGAACAATTTTAATGGTCAAAACATGAGAAACACTCGTCAAACAGCAGAACATTTCAATTATCTGAGGTACTGTCATTTCTTACTTTATGCGTTTTCTAATGAGTGATGCACGTCTTAGCTGGCATGTCTTCGGCACAGTTTGGTCAGTTTTTTGTTGGATTGTCCAACTACAAGCCTGTTAGCCACTGTGTCTCTCATGATTGGCTCCTTCTATATCTGTGAAATGATTGGACCCTTCTTTATCTGCGACTTGATCTTCTACTTCGACACAAGGTGCCATGGTGTTGGAGAAACATCTAAATGTGCAGCTGGTACAATCTTATTACTGTAGACACTCACTCTTTCAGAAACAAAAGGAAATGGGTGAGTGTGTGAATCTAGAGATGATTAAGAGGCAGAGGAACTGACTGAAAGGCAAGGCACAGGGGAGTGACTCAGCTGACTCACAATATAGAGGATGAAAGACGAGAAATAGGCTCCTCCACACAAAATGACTCAGGCTCTGGTTTAACAAACTTGTGAAACCACCATGTGGATACATTAACATACTCATCCATGAGAGAGAAAATGGGTGATTATTGAGATGAAAGCTGACACTTTTTCCTTTACTGTGCATCTACACTACACAGTGGTCTCTTTGTGCACTTTCAGACGTGTTTCAGAGTGTTGCTGACAAGCTATATGTGTAAATAACGTATTCTTGACTGATGTAATGTGTGATCAGAATCAGAATTCGGTTTATTGCCAGGTAAGTACTCACATACGAGGAATTTGTTTTGGTGCCAACAAGAGCAATATATACAGAAAAATAAAAAAGATTAAATAAAACCAAAATAGAAAATATACAATAATAATAAAAAATAATAATGACATATTTATTGATAATATTTTGAAATAAGTTTACTGAAAATGTGATTTGATGTGAATACATCATCATTATATTTGTACAAAACCAAATTTCATTTTTCAGGAATGGGAAAAAATATATATGATCAAGTCGATGATATTGAACCCGTGTTTGAAATCCAATGCCTGGCTGTCATAATGAACCCTAAACTGTTTTTGGAAACCTTACAGAACTTGTACAAAGACAAAAGTGTCCAAAGGTATCAAACAAAGCAAAGTACAATCAAAATAAATGTGCTGGTCACGTGCAAGCAGTTAGACCGTGAAGGCAGCATTCACCACGTTTAATCCTAAACATCACATAATCGATGATTTAGAAATGTTTTTAAATCATCTGAATTGATCTCCTCCTTCGTCACTCATCGATTGTTTGTGTTCATGCGGGAAAAGAATACCTCAGAATTCCAAGATTTCACAGAGCACTTGAAAGCATCAGACGTCTGTCGTGAGTTACGTCATCACGTCGTCAAAGCTGCTGGGAACTAAAAACAAGTTTTCTGCTCCGTGAAGAGGTTTTTAAATTTCATTTCTGTTTATTTTAACACCAGTCTCGAACATTCATTCTTATAATATAATAATAATGTAATAATAACTTCACAAAACATTCAAACAACAGTTTATACAATAAACACACCTGTAACGATCAGTCAATTCATCAATTAATTGATCGTCATTTTTAATGCCAGCGTCACAAATGTTGTCACAAATTGCTGCTTTTGCTTTTAACTATTAAATTTATTTGAACATGTTGAGGTTTGGACTGTTGAGCTCTGGGTGATTGATGAACATTTCTCAGATATTTTCAGAATTTCTTACAAACCAAACAATCGATCCATTAATCAGCAGATAAATCCATAAAGAAAATCCTCATTAGTTGCTAAAATGAGCTCCAAAAGTAAAAACTCCTGCTTCTCATTAACGTATGAAGAATAATCATCTAATGACATAATATATAGTAGTTTAACCATTACAGGGAGAACTTTTAATGCTTATGAGAACATTTTCCTGGTTAAACGTACCTTTTCTTACATGACATTATTAATGCTTTTCCTTGTAATGGAGTATTTTTATCTTGAGGTGTTAGTACTTGATGTATGCAGTTTAAGCTAGCGAGTAAGTGGCCCCTGAGTGGAGATTGTTCAGGATCTTCTGTTTCTGGGAGTGTGTGTGTTTCCTGTCAGGAGATCAGCTGCAGCTCACAGGTGGACTCACCTGTCCTGCTGACGCCTGAAGAATCAGACTCTGAAGACTCCTCAGAGCTTCTGATCAGCTCCCGATCAGCCCAAAGGTGACCGGTCCTTCCTTCATTAGTGGTGTGAACGTAACAGTTGTTTTAATTTGCACTGTTACTGTTGTTTACCTGTTTATTTTAGTTTGAAATGTTCAGTTAGTGTTTGTCTGAACAGCACAAAGGTTCAAAAGGTTTTTCATCCACAAGAACATAGAAATGCTCCCATCCTAATCAACCTGATCAATACTTACAAAATAAAACCCTTGTTGAACTTTGACCTGCTCTAAACTTATTGGTTTTAAAAAATAAATGTAAATATATAACTTTCCACAAAAAACTAATTTCATACATTTTCTTGATGAAAACAAAAACATTTTTGTGATGAGACTTCTGACTTTTCCAGGATGTTTCCAGGATCATGAAGATACTTTCCAGGTGAGCTCTCCTCTCCAAACAAGGAGGTTAAACAGAGCGACAGCAGGGGGCGCTGCTGCTGCACACCGAGAAGCTGCTTCCTGTTCAGTGTGGTCAGTTTCAAACCCTCCAGTCTGAACTGACTCACCTTGACGCTGAGCTCCTGCTTCACCTGCCAGGTGAAGTGGTGAAACACTGAACAAAGGTCCATATGACACCTTATATTCCAGGTTTCACCATAAAAGCAGCTGGATGTTTTCCTGTCTGACTGATTTGATCCAGAAGATGATGGTTTTATTGTGGTGGGGTAGCTGATGACAGGAAGTCAGAGAGACTCAGAGCTGTCAGTCACTTAATGGTGATTTTTACAGTCTTTCTCCTTCTGCAGGATCACCAGAGACCAGGACCAGGTCTCCTGAAGACAGATGATCCTTATGTTCTTACGCAGGACTCGTGACAGTAATTTACAGTGAAATAATCAGAATAAAAAGACATTAAAATGAAAGTTTCCTGCCACTCTAACGTGTGTTTTGCTCATTGTGGATGTTTGAGCTTCAGAAAGGGAAAGTTTCTCTGTGCTCGCCTTAAATCTGCGTTTAAAACACGTACAAACATCAAGACTTTGTGACGTCACAACTAATCTAATGTTCAATGACGTCTCGTGCGTCACAATTAAACTCCTGAACTGAGAAATATTCATTGATTCATAGATTTAAGATTTTTAATGAGGGAGATGGAATAAGTGTAACTTTTATTGGTAAAAAAAAACTATTTCAGACACAAATTATTAATAAAATCACAATATTTTAACTTTTCCAACCTGAAAAAGTTCAACTCTTATGTTGAAGTTTTGTTGCTGAGTTTGACCTCGTGACCTCTTGGTTTCAGGCCACACAGCCCGAAGTCGTCCTCTCCTCCCCCGGGAGACGGAGAGCAGAGACGGATGAGTCCGACAGGAGGCTCCTCTCCGGCCCGTGATGGATGCTGCGGCCGCGGCGAGGGAGCAGCAAGGCTCGATGGCGAGGAGGTGGAGGAGGAGAGTGTAGGTCAGGGTTATATATAGAAAATAGATGGTGAGCCCTTTGCTCCGCCCTCTCTAAGTGATGCATGATGACAGCCCCTCCAGCTGCGCCCACTCAGGTGATGTCATCTAAAATGGACGATGGGCGAAGTGGCAAAGCAGCTGTCCCAGCAGACACCACCCACCAACCCCCGTCAAGTAAACACCGCTCACCCAGCATGAAGGTGGAGGAGATGTGCAGGATCAGACTGAAGGTCAATGGTACATGAGTGGAGTGCCATTCAAACAGGTTGTATTTAATTACAGTAACTGATTACACCAGATACACCAAACACACTGTAAGAATACGGAGGAATGAAACCGCCAAAACAAATGAATAAATTACTCAAACTAAAAGGTAAATTATCATAAAATGTTACAAATTGATTTGTTTTAATGTGCAAACCTTGGTATAAATTGAAATTTTATACTGTCCGCAGCTGTCTGAAGCTCTGACGCTCAACCATCTGTTTCATGTTGTCTGTATTCTGCAGGTTTGTAGAGCAACGTGAAGAAACAGGACAAAACTAAATCACCACAGGATTCATGTTATTTTTCCATCCAGAAGAATCTGTAATTAAACACGGAGGAGTGTGATGCTGGATGCCTATTGATCGCACGCTGATCTATAAACTAAGTAAAGACCAGAGATATTTATTTTTCTGGATAATTGGATATGTAGTGGCCAACAGAGCAAACAAGGAAGCTAACAGGCGAACAGATCAAACAAGGAAGCAAACATCAACAGAGTCACAATGAACCTGCCAACAGAGCAAACAAGAAAGCTAACAGGCTAACAGAGCAGCAAGAACCGGTTAGCGAAGCAAACAAGAAGCTAACAGGCGAACAGAGCGGCAAGAACCTGTTAACAGAGCAAACAAGGAAGTTAACAGGCTAACAGAACGAACTAGAAAGCTAACAGAACAAACAAGGAAGCTAACAGAGCAGCAAGAACATGTTATTTGAGCATACAACGATGCTAACAGAAAAGAAAGAAAAGCAGAAAAGAACCTGCAAACAGAGCAAACAATGAAGCTAACAGAGCAAACAAGAAAGCTAACAAGCTAACAGAGCAGCAGTGTGTGGGATATGATGGTATCTTTATAAAGCTTCCTCTGATATAAAATGTACATATATGGTAGTATAACAGATGTGTGTAGTGTGTGTGTGTGTGTGTGTGTGCGTGTGTGTGTGTTTGTGTGTCATAGACTAATTAAGGTCCTGATGGAGTTCATCCTGTTAAAACTGTTTATGAATCATTAGAGGCAGAAAAGCTCTCCCTCTGTGTCCTCCATATAAATAATTAGTCCAGCCAAGGTCATGCTAACACTCATGCTAACACTAATGCTAACACACACACACACACACACACACACACACACACACACAGACAGCCTGGTTTCCTGGTGGTTAAACTCTTTCCAATAAATATTCAAACAACACCTCATAAAGTCCAAAAATACAGAAAACCATCATTAATCACTGTTCTGTGTGACGCAGGAGAATAATCAGAATAATAATAATAAATCGTCCATTTTGCTTTTAAAAACAAAGTTATCTAAATTAATTTGTAATTACACTGCAGAATATTACGGGGTTTTGTGGAGATCTTCTTCTGAAACATTTACACTCTTCATCATAATATGAACAGTACAAAAGAAAATGGTACTTACTTTAATCACTGTGGACATATGAACTCACACATATATATCAAACATTTATAAAAATGTATTTACATTTCTTAACATATGTATGAGCTGCAGTATGTGTCCCTTTATAGTTTTATCAAAATATAAAAGTTTTACTACTAATAATCACCCGTTTTATTACATTAATACATTTAATTAGAATATGGAGACCATCTGATGCTTGTTTTGGAATATTTGTGTATTGTCTCATCACAGATCAATATACCCATAATATAAACCAGATCTCATATATCAGAATTTGTTCTGAATTTGTTTTATATCTTTTTTCAGTATTTTGTAATAGATAGAGAGAAATACTGTATGTTAAGCTTCATACTGTATGTTTTGGATATTGAATATATAAATATATGTGCCTGTGTGTGTGTGTGTGTGTGTGCGCGTGTGTGTGTGTGTGTGTGTTAGCATCAACGTTAGCTCCGGTCGTCTGTCTCGATTCATTTCCTGTATAAACTGCAGCCTCCTGGGGCTGTTAGCTGCTCACCTTCACTGATATTAATGAGCTCTCTCTGCTCGTTTCCTTTAGTTATTAACCACTTACAGCCAGAGGTGTGTGTGTGTGTGTGTGTGTGTGTGTGTGAAGGTTCAGTCGTTTAAGTTTAATGTCGTGTTATTTTTACGCCGACGTTGCTGTTTTTTGTTTTTTTGTTTCTGGGAAACGAAGCAGTTCATTAATGATGATGATGGCAGCAGGTTTTTGGGATGACCTTGATGAAGGAACTGAGTTTTCACACGACTTCACTCTGTTGTGATGCAGCTGGTCACAAGCAGAGGAACAAATGTGTAAAAATAATTTAAATAATGGAACATTTTATACAAAGAAATGCAATATATTTATAAAAGATTAAAAAATACACATTAAAAGACAAACGCAAAAAAGAACGATTAAAAACAAAGCAATATTTTAACAAACTAGAGATTTTTAAAAGAAGTAAGATTAAAAGTTAATTAATGACAGTTAATAATGTGTGTGAGATCAAATATAGCAACTGTAGATAAAACAAGTTTTAAAATATGAGTTTTAAGGGTTTTTGTCATTAGACTTTATTGTCATTCAGGTATGAAACGAGGTATATACCGAACAAAACTTAATTATATGTATAATAATAATAATATAATATAATATACAGTAGTTTGAGTATACAGGAATGTACAGCAGGATTTATAAATATATAACAGTACACACTGAGGTGGTAAGAGTGAGTGAAATGTG
Source organism: Nannoperca obscura (assembly GCA_036024295.1). Classification (NCBI taxonomy): domain Eukaryota; kingdom Metazoa; phylum Chordata; class Actinopteri; order Centrarchiformes; family Percichthyidae; genus Nannoperca; species Nannoperca obscura. The sequence continues at coordinate 92,617 of JAVQJL010007337.1, forward strand.
CAGTTTTATAAGACTGATCGTGACTGTTCAGAAGTTCACAGAAGTACATTTAATGTATTATTTCCTGGTTCCGACCCGAACACTGCCGCAGTGTTGAGCGCCTCGTTACTCTCCAGCTTCGACTCTGAGAGCTGGAGGCTCCTTCAGGACCTCTGAGGACTCAGTACAAGTTTCAACTTTATTATTGGTGTGTGGAACAAACAGGGACGACACAGAGGACAGAAGGTCCACCAGCGCAGAGTCCAGAGGACAGGGACGGATTTATAATGCGAGAGGTCGCCTGGCAGCTTCTTTACTTCATGACTTGGTCTTTCTCGTCAAAACCTGCCGCCTGGAAACTCCTCAACTGTCCTCGTCACTCAAACTCGGGTTATTTAAAAACTCAAGTCAAAGAGCTCCTGAGGGGAATCAATCACAATCAGGATTAATTAGAACTCCCACAATAATTACTAATGTCAACACTGACAGAGAGATCTCTGACCGGCTGTAATCAAACTGTTAGCAGGGAATAAAGATAAAGAGCTGCTGTTTAATCCTCAGAAGTCGTACGGTGGCTGATGGGAGTCACTTTAATACACAGTTTGATGCTTTGTGGGTAAATTAACGGTAATTAATTAGTTTCACGGAGAGAGTTCCTTTGTTGTTTTCCCTCCCTGTGTTTCGCCTGCCAGGCTTCACTCAGTCTTATGGATCCTGCTGCATTAATACGTATGAACCTGATTCAGTATTCATGTTCGGCCGGCGACGTGCAGCTGGCCGATAACGACGGTGATCATCACATCACTGCGGAGAGAGAGAGTGAAGATGTTCATGTTGTTCTGTTTGTTTGTTTGAATCTGATTTAACTTCCTGTCTTCTGCTCTGCCGCCTGGCTGACCTCTGACCTGCGTCACCACCAGCTTCCTGTTGGATTTCAGGGCTCTGTGATGATTTGAGGCTTCAGTCAGGACCTGGACTCGGACCAGCGTCTCCGTCCGTCTGATCTTCTTGGCATCTTTGCCGTCAGCTGGAAGACGATCTGACGGAGCGGATCTGGGCCTGCTGGATCTGGCCCATTTTGGAAGCGCTGCAGAGGAGTTGCGTGCTCGGGTTACGGGCCGGTCAGTGAGGAAGCTGCTGGTTTAACTGAAGAAGAGGCTTTCGCAGGAGACGCAGTGGTTTTCATCAAAGACGCAGTCAGAACAAATCCTCGGACACGTGCTGTAATGTAATGTGATGTAATGTAATGTAATGTGATGTGATGTGATGTGATATAATGTAATGTGATGTGATGTAATGTAATGTAATGTAATGTAATGTGATGTAATGTGATGTAATGTAATGTGATGTGATGTGATGTGATGTGATGTAATGTGATGTGATGTGATGTGATGTAATGTAATGTAAAGTAATCTAATGTAATGTGATGTGATGTAATGTAATGTAAAGTAATCTAATGTAATGTGATGTAATGTAATGTAAAGTAATCTAATGTAATGTGATGTAATGTAATGTGATGTAATGTAATGTAATGTGATGTGATGTGATGTGATGTGATGTAATGTAATGTAATGTGATGTGATGTAATGTAATGTGATGTAATGTGATGTAATGTAATGTGATGTGATGTGATGTGATGTAATGTGATGTAATGTAATGTAATGTAATGTAAAGTAATCTAATGTAATGTGATGTAATGTAATGTGATGTAATGTAATGTAAAGTAATGTGATGTAATGTAAAGTAATCTAATGTAATGTGATGTAATGTAATGTGATGTAATGTAAAGTAATCTAATGTAATGTGATGTAATGTAATGTAATGTGATGTAATGTAATGTAAAGTAATGTCATGTAATGTAATGTGATGTAATGTGATGTAATGTAATGTGATGTAATGTAATGTGATGTAATGTAATGTGATGTGATGTAATGTGATGTAATGTGATGTAATGTAATGTAAAGTAATGTGATGTAATGTAAAGTAATCTAATGTAATGTGATGTAATGTGATGTAATGTAATGTAAAGTAATGTGATGTAATGTAAAGTAATCTAATGTAATTTGATGTAATGTAATGTGATGTAATGTAAAGTAATGTAATGTAAAGTAATGTGATGTAATGTAAAGTAATCTAATGTAATGTGATGTAATGTGATGTAATGTAATGTGATGTAATGTAAAGTAATGTCATGTAATGTAAAGTAATGTGATGTGAAGTAATGTGATGTAATGTAATTTAAAGTAATGTGATGTAATGTAATGTGATGTAATGTAATTTAAAGTAATGTGATGTAATGTAATGTAAAGTCATGTAATGTAAAGTAATCTAATGTAATGTGATGTAATGTAAAGTAATGTGATGTGATGTAATGTAATGTGATGTGATGTAATGTAATGTGATGTAATGTGATGTAAGGTAATGTGATGTAATGTAATGTAATGTGATGTGATGTAATGTGATGTAATGTAATGTAAAGTAATGTCATGTAATGTAAAGTAATCTAATGTAATGTGATGTAATGTGATGTAATGTAATCCTGCATTCAAAATAAAGGAATCAAGGAAAATGGCGCTTCATTAACCTGCAGCAGAGCGAGGGAGAAACTTTCATGTCTTCGGGCGATTCTTTAACTTTAAACATTTGTCTTCCTCCAGGCTGAGCCCTCCTCCCTCTCTGTGCGTCTCTGAATGAAATAAAACCAGGATGAACATTAATTATATAATGAAACATGCTGTAATTGAGGGTCTATCTCATTACGCCACATTAGTCTGATATAAATAGTGAACTATTAGCACTAATTTATTAGAAATCTGCCTCTTATTAAAGCGCTTCCACCCTCGTTTTCTGCCGTGACTCCAGAGTCCTCACACTCCAGAGAAACAATCCGAAACTCACGCCGAGACACCTGTTTGTTGGACCGTCACCTGTTAACGGAAGCAGCTATTTTCATGAGATGTAGCTATGCGCTGTTAAATTATTATTTCTATTTAACGATTTTGTGAATGAAACCTGCTCACAAACGGAGCCTCAATTGGCACTTTTAGAGATCAAATCTCACAAACTGGTGGCATTCATGAGGCTGAAACGATCAATTTCTCCGATTCTACATCAACGCAGCGGAGAGAAACTAGTCTGAGACGTCGGTAAAAGATCTTTCCACACACACACCAGTCAGGTTTGATGTTATCTGACAGCAGACAGCTGTTAATCGCTGACATCCACACTCCAGTTTCTCATTTCTCCAGGCCTGGATTTCCTCTCCGAGCGGGACAGCTCATCCGTCATCGGAGCGGCCGTGCTCCACCTGCGTCAGGACAGACATTATATCCCTGGCAGGTGTGATGGACAGCCGAGGCGGTGTGTTGACGGGTGACGTGTGAGCTGCCTGGAGACGCCGTGTCCTCACACCTGCAATAAAAACACCTGCAGACGTTTGTTCTGGGCCTCGGCTGTGAACGCTCGCTGAAGGGGTTCGTCCACATTGTGATTTATTGGATCAAAGAGTTTATTTTCCACTTTAAAATGTGTTGTTTTAATAGTTTGAACTCATAAACCATGTTTTTTATTTTCTCCTTGAGGACACGAGGAAAATAAGATATCTACAATTTAAGAAATGACAGGTAGATAGTGTCTTTGTTTGCTAGCGAGACGTGTGCTGTGTACACTGCGTACTCAACGTACTCGACGCAACCCCAGCCGTCATTTTCATGTGTTAGCATGCTACGTAGCCAAGATGGCGTCCATTGAGGGTGAGACGTGTGCAGCGTTCCACACTCAACGTTTTGACCATTATGAGTTCATCTTCCATGCGTTTTGCCGTAATTGTCAATGTGAACGCACTCATGTGGTCAAAACAGCGAGTGTAAGTACGGAAGAACACGAATTGAGGCGGACTAAACAGGAGTCAGTGCTAATTCTGTTAGCAACCAGGCTAACGAGGTGAGAGATTTTCGGCCTCTTCAATAACTTTGTTAATTTAAATAATTCTGAGAACAAAATACTAACGTGGAGTAAACAGATCAATACAAACAAAATAAATATAAACTCTGGGAGCTATTATAACGGATTGGTGCTAGCATGTTCTCAGCTGGCTAGCATGCTAGTGGTTAGCTCGCCAGCTACTGTACTTCAGTTTGTGGAGGACTTCAAGTCATTTTTATATTTATTTTTGAAACGTTTCAAAAAATAAAACCCCCAAACCGTCTGTCAGAGTCCATTATTCAACCTGACATTTCCCATGATGCTCCAGTGTGGTCGCTGTGATCTCACACACACACACACACACACACGAACAAACAAACTGGAGATGAGGAGTAAATTGTGTCCGAGTCTCTGAATCAGGATCATTTTGTGAACTCACTGAATATTCATCATGAATCATTATGGAGATGATTAATATTCAGATCAGCTGTCCTTCATTAGAGCGACCAGCCCGGTGACGGACAGGTGGCTGAAAACATTTGGTAAGTGAAGCACGTTGTACTGGAGAAGAGCTGTGTTTTTAAGTTTCATGCACTTGTATTGAAGTTCAGTGATCTTCACCTTGCTGTGTGTGTGTGTGTGTGTGTGTGTGTGTGTGTGTGTGATTGGATGTCTCACTCGGCTGAAGTAATGAGCTCATTCCAGTTGACAGACTCACCCGCAGACTTTGAGCAGCATTACATTTTATAATAAATATCGATCCATCCACTGAGAAAACTCAAAGTCCTTTTGTCTGCTCAGAGTTCACGAGACGCTCGGTTACACGACCCGACGTTTTTAAAGCTCTTCCTGAGATGTCCAGCTACAAACAGCAGGCAGGCGGAGGTTCTCGAGGAGAAGAACAAGTTAAAGTTAGAAATTTAAAGTTTTTAAATAATCTGGCCTAAACCTAGTTTAACGTAATATAAACCCAGTTTATGCTGTCCTAAACCCAGTCTGAACTGGTCCAAACCCAATGTAATCTAGTCTGAACCAGTAAACACGATCTTACCCGTCTACCTTGTTCTAAACCCAGTCTGATCTGGCCCAAACGCAAGCCAACTTGGCTTGAACTGAGTCTAATCCGGTCCAAACCCATTGTAATGTGGCCTAAACCCAGTCTGATCTGGTTTAAACTATTCTAATTTGATCCAAACCCAGTCTAATCTGGTCTAAAACACAGTCTAACCTGGTCTAGGACTGACCTGGGTTTGGTCGATCACTCTCACAGGTTTATATTTGTATGCGCTCTGAGAGAAAAGCGTCTCCTGTGAGTCGACTCATCATCCGTGAGCTTCTTCCATCACTCTGCAACTCATCGACCAGCGCTGCTGTCGGGCCCGTCAGACATCTGAGGCTGTAATAGACCTCGGGGAGGGGGGGGGTGAGAGTCTCTGCATTGCATTCTCCACCAATCAGATCCTCTCAGTCAGTGAACACTACACAGATATTCTCCTGAGTCACAGCAAACACTCGGAGCTGCATGCTGAGTGGCTCAAAAGGTCCGTTTCGTGGGGGGGTCGTGTGCTTCCAGGTCACTTCCTGGTGTCTCAGAACCAGGAAATAGTCCGGTACATTAGACAGCAATGTGTAGTTTTTACATTATACGTAAAACTTTTTTTTTTAACCTTTGGAGCCAGGTCAGCTGTTTCTAACTGTTTCCAGTCTTAATGCTAAGCTACGCTAACCAGCTGCTGGCTGCATCTTCATATTTAACTGAAGAAGCTCGCTGGACAGAGCAAACCCTTGTTCCTCTGATGTCCCACTGATTCGGACAATCTTATTTAGCGTGGTGATACAGTATGATCACTACTTTTAGAGCTGAAACATCCTCTAGCTCATCGCGACATGTTTCAAGACACACACCACCCCCCCTCGTCTCTTCCACAGCGAGGTTTTACAGTCTGCTGTTAACATCTTAAGCAGGTTTTTACACTGTGGTGCGTTTTAATGCCCGCGGGGACAAACGTGCACTCTGGGATGGACTCGTAAATCCCAGAATAACAGTCGTATTAATGCCCCCCGCCATAAAAGTGATGTGTTTCCTGCTCCTGACTGGATGACAAGGACCATAAACAGCAGCTGCTGTCAGGCTGTTCGCTGTATCCAAGACGCCGTGGACGGAGAACGACGTGGACAACGCCTGCACACACCTGGAAGAGTTGCCTCGCCAACATCTTATTTCTGTGATTTGCACGGCTTAATACAAATGTAAGGAGGAATAACATTGTAGTATTTTCAGAGTGCTGTTTGTGTTTTGTCTGCAATCTTTCCGGCCGCCCTGCCACGTAGAAAACCTTTTATAATATTCTTGTAACTTTCCAAAACGTTCAACGCTGATTCTGTTAAGTTCAGTTTAGCACAAAACCAGCCGACACAACCACTGCTCATCATGATTGTTTTTGTGGCTTTTGCAGTCTTTTAATAAGTTGGTATGTGTAGGGGAACACCTCGAGTCCTGAAGTCCTGCAGCCTCACTAACTACAGCCACAAACGTGGCTTATTCACATGGCTAAATCTAACCATATATGTGATTGTGCTTAAGTAAATTATAAATTGGTAAATTATAAACTGATTGTGCAAGGTGAGTAGGGGTAGACAAGTCATGATTACCAACCAATAAGCCCTCCAAATTAGACGTTCAGGAGATCTTCACGTTCACAAATGGTTTGTCAGGAATCTTGAAATAAACGTTTGGTACTTTTCCCGACAGTTGGATTCTGATCGCTGGTTCCATCTTAGATCCAAGATGGATAAAATACCTGGACTGTTAGGGTTTGCCATGAAGCAGCAGGAAAAGGACCCAAATGCAGACAGGCAGCTCCAGAAAAAACTCAGCAGGAACCACAAAAACTAGAAGCTACAACAGCAAACATACAAATGCAATGACGAGACAAGACAAAGGGAAGGGACCGCTAGGGATCAGACACAGGTGAGCGATAAGACACAGGTGAGTGATCAGACACAGGTGAGCGATAAGACACAGGTGAGTGTAATCAAACTGAGGAGGGAACCAGACAAAGACAGGAAGGCAAAAGAAGACAGACCCAGGATTTCAAAATAAAACAGGAAACATAAACCCATAGTTCATGGACAAGTTAGTTTTCAGTGGCTCATTGTCATTGCTTCCTCTCTGCAGCTGTCTCGTGCTCTGACGTCACCATCACGTCCTCGCCTCCTCGCCGCGGTGGCGTTGAGTGTCTTCTGGTCATGACTTTGCCCGAGGCGACTCCACGTCTGTCCGTGCTGGTGTTTCACACTGTGGCGGCACTTCCTGCTGTCTGACAGCATGACGACGGGCTGATGATCTGTCAGCAGGACGTCTGTGATTGGCTGACACTCGGGGCGTGCAGCTCCTGCAGGCGTTAACCTTTCAGCAGGAGTCTGCCGCAGACGCCATGTTGACATGTTAATGACGAGATGTTTTTACAGCGTGGACACAGGATATGATGTCATGTTCGTCAGATGTAAACGTCTTTAAATACCACCTGTCAATCAAACATCACCTGGCTGACAGGTGACAGGTGAAGACACACGTCACTTCCAGCAGATCCCGGCGCCAAACGAACATTCAACGCTCAGTTTCCCCTCCCATCATCCTTTGTGTCTCATCAGGTTACTTACCTTACTCTTACTCAGATTTAAACCACCTCTCTTCTGATTGGTTGTTTTTCTGACTATTTAAGTCAGGTCTGTAAGTTGTATTCAGGATTCAGTTTCCTTTGACTATTTATTTGATCACATTTTCACCTTTTGGATCCGAAGTGTCTTTTTTTTGTGATTAAAAACCTGGAAACACGACACACTCACTATAGACCTCAGATTAGAGACAACTGTTGGACTTTTAAGTCTTTGCTTAAATAAAGTTAATACATCTTTTGTCTTTTAAAGTTCCTAGAAGATTGTTTTAAAGGATTTTTACACCACACAGGAAGCATTAGTCATGTTTCCATCCACATTTTACTGCTGCAAAACTATCAAAGGAAAATGTAAATGAATGCACGTTTACTGTTGTTTCATCAAACAGCTGGAGGAGCAAATGTTCCTGTCAGGTGCCATTACAGAGAGCGAGGACACAACAAGATGATTCATTCATTAAATGAGCGCCAGTCAAACAGTGGAAAAGCAGAAACATGACATTTATGTTTGTTTCATGTATTAATTTGAGGAATGTCTCCTGATCGCTCCACACGAACAGTTGTAATGAGATTTGTTTTTATGGATACTCCAACTTTTCCACCTCAGACAAGCGAAAAAAAACCTCTAAGTGACATTTGGACTTTTTTCCTCCTGAATTTTCGGCATTTACTCTCCATTTTTTAAATGTGCAAATTGCAAAACGTGTATGAAAACACGCCTGAAAGAAGCCGCTATCCCCACGGACAAGTTACATCAAAGGACGACAGCGGCTCTTTCAAGAAGGCTGTTGTGCTACGGCTTCATCCAATCTCAAACGTGACCTGCTGCAACCTTCACAGGTGAAACTCTGTGATAAAAGACACTCTGCTGCTGTTGCTGAGCGACTGTGTGGTCTGAAACCTATTGATCTGATATCAGAGGAAACCACAGCTGACGAGAGGAAACACTCGGTCCAGATCAATATTTCAGAGGCTTGTTGGAGTTTGTTCAGGCTGTTAGCAGAGTTGACTCAAGCAGATCGACAGATTACAGAGTAAGAGTCTGAACTCATGCCTCACACAGGAGCCGCTGGATCGTCAGTGTGTGATAAATGATGAATTACGTTAATTACGCACATTAAACCTCACAAAGATGATCCTGTGTGAGGAGAATATGTGCTGTAACCATGAATGTTAATGCACAAATGTTATTCAGTGACTTCTGCAGGTTTATAGGGCTCAAGGTGGCAACACAGAGAACGACTACAAAGACACACAAAACTACTACAAAAAGACAGAAAACAACCACAGAAGCCAGAACGACCACAAAGACAACAGAGAGAGCCAAAACAACCACAAAGGGACTCAAAATAACTACAAAAGATCCAAAACCACAAGGAGACAAACAAGACACACAAAGAAACCACTAAGATAAAACAAACAACACACGTCAGCAGTCATAAAACTGTTGCTAAGTGCAGCCCAGCACTTTGCAGAGCCTCCCTGAACCTGACTGATCAATAATGAATCCAGTATGTGAACTGGTCGGGCCTAATTTGATTGATAATGATATGAATCTATCTTTTTTAGGTCTTTAAAAGCTCTACAGTTCCATCAATTGAATTAAATTAATACAATTGCAATTACAAACTGAGACACACAATGTGACATCTAACAAAGTCCAGACTGACGTCCCCTCAGACTCTCATTTCTCCTTCAGGCTGCGATCTTCTTGATAAAGTTGTTTTTTTAAATCTCTCCTGATGCTGCTGATGTCGCTCTGATAGGCCTCATCGTTATTCTCAGCATCGTCCTGCTAGCAAAGCGTTACCGGGGCAACGGTGACCTTGCCAACGGGACTCCTGTAAGAGGCACTAATGAGGATGAGTTTGGCGAGAGAGGTCTGAGACAAAATGCAGAGGCACGGTGACTGATTGCGTTCACGGGTCGCAGTCGCAGTTTATAATCACTGGAAACTCACGGAAAAAACGCTTTTTCCCATCTAAGGTAGAAAAATGCCTTCCAACTGCAGTCGATCTGCCAGCAGCTAATATACTTTAGGAGGAAACACGATGTTGCGTGAATCAATACGGCACTGTGAAGATGCTCTCACTTACATAAAAGTATGTACAGTTTATTTAAAGTAAAAGTGTTGTTGTATTATATTTTATGTTTCTGGATTCATCTTCCTGCTGCATTAATGCAGATGTTGCATTGCTCTGCTGGAGTTGCTCATGTGAGCTCCTTTATATGCACCGTTGGGTAATTTATTCTACAGCAATGTGTCATTTGCTATAAGATCAGCGCATGTTTGTGGTGTCGGAGAGGTTTTAACTTTTCATGAGCTCAGAAAAACAGCGGTTTGCTTGCGTTACCCAGCTGCTCCGAAGTCCTGGTTTTAAATAGTTTAAAGCTGTGTGGGAGTGTTTGTACGTCCCGTTTCCTCGTCACCGTGAAGACGAGACGAGGATTCGGACGGGAAGACGAACCCAAAGTTGAGCCCAACGTGACAGCGGCGAGCAGACGAACACGCTTTCCTCCTTACAAAACGTGTGAATAATGGAAGCTGATTGGTTGCCCGTGGCCTGAGGTCTGCTAATGGCCTCCGTTTGGCCTCCGGGCAGCTGATAAAACTTCAGACGTCACAACAGCTGTTACACATGAGTCGGAGAGAATTCTTAAACAGACGGCGGCGGTCCGGTGGAGTCAGACCTCCCCTGTGCAGAAAATGCTGCATGATTAAAACACACTCGGTGTGTGTGTGTGTGTGTGGACGAGGTATCGCAGCTCAGGAGTTGAGACTATGCCACGGGTGTTGCAGAGATTGGAGGTTGGAGGTGGAGGTCAGAGGGAACGCCGCTATGAGGATTTCAACCTGCAGACGTATCGCTCGGTCCAGGCCAGGAGGTTTCTGAAGACCAGGAGACGCCTGGTTTCTCTAAGTGACCTGGTGACACCCTTTGAGCATCATAACAGTCCTTATGGCCTTGAGGTATTTATTTAGGAGGTATTTATTTAGTCTATATGTTTCTTCAAACTGTTGTTTTTGTCATGAAAACTTTCACATAGGACAAGAACATTACGCAGCAAAAATACCGCATTGTGTTTTTCTCAAACAAGATCAAAGGAGAAGATGGAGCTAATGTTAGCTTCACAGATCAACAGAAGGTAAAGAGCTAATGTTAGCTATACCTGCAACTTTCTGATGTTAAACTCTGATAAAACGGAAGTTATTGTGCTTGGCCCCGAACACCTCCGAAACAAACTATCTAAAGATATAGTTTCTCTAGATGGCATTGCACTGGCCTCCAGCGACACTGTAAGGAATCTTGGAGT